>JADGMU010001312.1:0-119212 GCA_016920895.1 Vaccinium myrtillus | reverse complement strand
TTTTTTTGGTTCTTTTAGTTCTCTACGCATGAATTTTCTGTTGCGAGAAGTGACCTTGCGAGTTGCGACTATATTTCTAGTGCTAAATTATTCCAATGAGTAATATTACAGGCAAAAGATATGACTTTATTGGTATACAAGCTATTAATCCGACGAGGATGAGTGTGTCTTCTGTTCTCTATGAATTGCTGCCTCAAGACCTTGACAACTATATCATTGCCATACTTGACAGAAGAAAGTTGTGAGTTTTCCTCTTCAAAAGAACCTGTTTTTGGGACGTGCGTAGATTCAAAACGTTGCAAAACGTCTTATTCAACTATTTCTCACTAAAATTATGCAAAGCCTATGATTCTAGTTGTATATGAAAAGTTACGAGTTCTCCACACGTCTGCAACCCAAACGTTAATTTGAAAAGCTTATATACCTCCCTGAGTTTCAGATCCTGCATTCGTGTTCAATAGAGGCTACGCAGTGAAGAGAAACATGTTGTTTATGTCGAGAATGAAATTTTTGCGAGGCTACTTCTAGCAAAGTAAATTTTGGTTATATTATCAGGGATTGCCAACAAAGCTACTTCTCTAACACCATTCAAAGCATTAATGGTGGAGATAAGTAGTGGTCGTTCCCGTCCATTATCTTTTGGTGACAATTGCTTCTCTCAAGACTATTTTCCACCTACAAACAATTCAATATATTTTAGTGTCGTTGGTCATTTAACCCATACACATATCATTCTTTGTAAAACAACTGAAATCATCTACAGATCATCAAAGCTGTTAGACATGCAAATTTGACTATTGGCTGAGATAATGGGGTAGTGATATTGTTAGAGACTCATTGTTTCCAAGTGAGCAGATTATTTTAGCTCTTCCTGTTAGTGGCCAACTTAGAATGAGAACGAAAGTGTCCTCTCAGCCCCTTTCACAGCCTTTTACTGACTAAACCTTATAATGTATTTCACTTACTTGAAATGTGAAATAACCTTTAACCAGAAAGTATATTTCCACTGGTGGACCTTTATTACTAATGGAGCTAGCATTCTTGTTACGAGGTGTTGCTGCAGAAGTTGTTTGGATTACTAACCAGTAACCAGAAACCAACAGAACCAGATGACGTGATTTACAATTTGGAGCATAAAATGTTGGACCGACGTGTACAGGTACTGCAAAATGAGAGTGATAACTTATTTCAGCATGCATTCGACTTCAAAAAGAAGTGAAGCAACTATAACCATCTACCATGTATCGAAGCAAATTCTCTATAAATACATTGACCAGTTCAATCAAATTCTAAGAATCTAACCAGGGCTGAAGATAATTTGGAGATGTTTGTCCTTGCAACATTATTTACGTTATTAAGAGCAGAAGTTTGTTCATGAACTACAGTCATCAAAATCATCATATCAGCTAAGGCATCAATCTTTTATTATTAAATTTCCAATCTCTTTCAAGTCATCTTTGCAAAGGGTCAAAAAGCTATAGATACATCTCTTAAAGCTGATTTGGTTATTTTAAATACTGCTGTTACTGGGAAATGGCTGGACGCTGTTCTGAAGGAAAACGTACCTCGTGTCCTTTCCAACATTTTATGGTGGATTCATGAAAAGCGAGGGCATTACTTTAAAGCGGAGTATGTTAAGCATCTCCCTTCTGTTGCAGGTGCTATGATTGACTCGCGGCAGAATATTGGAAGAACCGGACTAGCGATCGCTTAGGGTATCCTTGTTACTCCTATATTTATATATACCTTCTGTGGCATGTTGCTCATTTTGTTGGCAGATTAGTCTGTCATTGTAGCTCAAATGCACACACAAACTAACCTATATTGGATGTAGTGCTGTGCATGTCTTACTCAGGTTGCTTTGTTTGATGTGCTGCATGAATAGATTTTATGGTTTATCCTATATCTGTAGTGTTTGCCCATTGTGGATTTATTAGGCTGGTCCTGTGATTATTGCCCAAATGCATCTTGATTTCCCCTTTTGCTAGTATTTACTGCAAAAAAGGGCGTGCCATACATTCTGTTCTCCAATTCCAGCATCAGAGCTGCGTGTACTGCTTCTAGCATAATGTCTAATTATTTTTTTTGTTTTTCCCATCTTTTGGTTGAGCATATAAATGAACTAGATGATGGGCACTTGAGGTGTATAGGACCTAGTATCTATGTTGTACATTCTGAAGAATTTTCAACACAAGCGTACAAATGAGATATCGTGGATTTAAAGGCAAATGAAGTTCAAACTTAAAAATGTCACACATGCCACATGCCATGCCAGTATATTTTCCATGGTCTTCCGTTTAACATTTTCCACTCTTCATCTATTGCAGAAAGCCAGAAATAGTTATTGGTGCTCCAGCAGTGTCTTGTTATATACGTAAACACTCAACAATATTAAATGAAGTTGTAAGGAGCACACCCCTATTTGAAGTTATTTTTCCACCATCTATAATGAGGAAGGCTGGCATATTGGAAACCGACTGACTCTAGGATACATGAACTCCAGACCACATATCCTGATGTTTATCTTATTGTCGAAGAACAAACTTTTGGATGCTTCTCGTTATGTGAACCATAGTTCTATTACGAGATTAGGAAATGCAGAAATTTTTACTGGGAGTTTATGTTTTTATTTACTGCTTAATTGCAGCATCTTGTTATCATCTGTGCGTGATATTTTTATTTCACTTTTACATGGTGCATGATTAAAATGCCTGAGACATATGTTGTGCACATTGGAAATAGCAAAGAATTAATGGAAGTAGCTGAAAACAGATTGGCGAAACGCGTTCGTCGCAGCATCTCTGGGAATTCCTTGGAGTGCAGAATGAATCTGATCTTTGCAATCATCAATAGTATGCTTTTCATGTTAATGAGAGTATATTTTCGGTCCTTTCTCATGTTTCATCAATTTTTGAGCTAATATTGCATGCCACACTTTTCTGCTTGTTTGTTGCACTTTACACAGAAAATCCTTTGTGTTCGGTTTTGGGTAGCCATTGTAGTTGATGCTATTTCGATTTAACATCTAATTATGTAGACATGCTTTTTTGGCAATTGCTAGTTTGATTTTCAAAGTCAAATAATATTCTACACAAGCAAACTTCTAAAATTTGGTTTGCAGTGTATGTCTGGTGAGGCAATCCCTGAGTGGTATTCATCATCCCAAGCATCTTTCGCTTAAAATACACAGATTTTCAGAAGTAGGTTCTCATGGCTTTCTGATTTAAGTAAGAGTAACTTCGAATTTGATGGAAAGAAAGTGTAGAATTGGTGTTACTTGAGAAATCTATGCCATGATTCCAAATCCATTGAGCTTATGACTCATGTGCGCCTTGTAGTTTCTAAACACTAGGCACCTTGTAAATGCAGGTGTTTCGCTGGGAAAGGTCAGGATTTATTAATTTCTCCGATCCTTCCATGAAAGCTTACAGCTAGTCCAAGAGAAGAAGCTACAAGTGCCATCAATACACGCAATGGTAGTGGGAAGTGACATGAATGCTCAGACCAAGTTTGAAACAGCACTGCGTAACTTTGTGGTAGAGAAAAAAATAAAAGATCTTGTTCACTTAGTCAATATAACCGTGAATGTAGCTCCCTGTCTGGCTTCAATTGATGTTCTTGTCCAGAACTCCCAAGTACTTCTGCTGATATGTGGTGTCAATGCGTATTGAATAGAGAGTCTTACCTTAGGAATATTTTTTTGTGCTTTTTGACAAGTACCTGTAGATATTTTCTTTCATTTTCAGTAACTTCTAGGCTTCTAGTTCTTCATTCCGGAGCGAACCACCTTCTAACTTGTATTACTGCTTGGCCTTTTCTCTTCATTTCATATTGTCATCTATTCATGCTTGCTCTTAGAATAAGGTTTGACCTATAAATTGGCATAAGTAAACTTTGATGAAGTTGATAAGGAAAAAGGGTTGTTTTGTTGTGACTCATGGTAATAATAGCATGGAAAATGCTATAGATTTGTTTAAAAGCATGGACTCCAGCCTAATAGAAGGGCTATTCTATTTTGATGTAAACGGTGAAAACCCGATGAGATTTTGCACGTGCCATAAACCAAGCAACTTTTCCTAATGTAGTAAATTTGTTATGATCAAATTCATCTTTTGTAGGACATGTTTCTTGCATAATAAAGGGCTGCATTTGGGAATTGTATTTAAGCATATCTTCAGTCATGGCGTCAGATTAACCATTTGTTTTAGACTTTTAGTCCATTTTTCACTGCTGACGTTTAACTCTTTAATTGTGTTTAGGCTCGGGGAGAGTGCTTTGGGAGGATTACCATTGAAGCTATGGCCTTTCAACTGCATGTAAAGGGGAGCCCTTTACAAAATTTCTGATAAATTTTGGAGTACTACTTAATTAGACCAATATGAAAGAGACAATAAAAAGACAAAGGAAAAAGAAAGGCAAATTATCAAATACGGTTGGTTCTAATTTCAAATTGCTTCTTGATGAGGGGAGCAATTTTGACGAGGAAAGTTGGCCCCAAAGACTTTGTCTGGTATTGGGAAGTTCTAGCTATTCTCATTGGACCAATGTCTGAAAGCTTTGTGGACTAGGTCAACATGAACTTGGTTATGGGTGTTGGTCATACATCCAGCTGCGGAATTCTTCTATTCCATGTATAAAGAAAGGGGACAAGCAAAAAACTCATCTTTCTGCTATTTTTTATGTACTAGTTTATGACCTTGTTTAAAAGACGACATTGACTCAATCAGCATTTCATGCTTCATGTTTGAGAATCATGCGTAGTTAATTACTATCAAGCGAAAATCATGAAATCCAAGTGCTAGAAAAGTTAAAACATTAGAAATGATGTCAATTGTCCTTCTCAGCCTATACATTGGGGGTATGTTGTAAACTCTTGTATTTTTTGTATGTGATTTTTAATTCTGATAGTTGGGATTTGAGTCATTTTACATTAAAGCAGTTTGATCCTTTCATGGAGGTATGTGTATTGGTCAGCTATGTGGAGACGCAAAAGAACACGCATAATTTCTTCTTTGACTTAGCATTTTCATTTTCCAGGGTACAGCGGGGGGGAGGCACAATGGAAATCATGGTTAATGGAACAACTGTGTGGCTGCATCCAGATGGGAAAGAGGGAGTGACGCCACTGGTAGAAAATATCGTGAAAATGGCCACCCATGTTGAGAGGCAGCTGACCATGGGAAAGAAGGGGTATGAAGAGGGTGAAAGAAAGGTTTTTGGAACACCACATGTCACAAAGAATTGCGTTGGTTCTAAAGGAGGTTTTGCGCATGTCAAACAGCAACTCTTAAAATCTGTGGGAATTTTGTGTTGACTGCTAGTATATAAATTCATATTCAATGTCACTGCCTTATTGCTACTACACTGGAGATGCCTTGTTGCTGCTATTCAGGAGGATGATATGATTGATCCACTGCCTTGTTGCTGCTGCGTTGGGATGCTAGCATAGTTTGGATCACATCTTTGTTGCATTGGGAGTCTTTAGCGCTCCGGGAAATGATGGGGGGAATCCACTGCATATGAAGGATATGGAAAGCACACCTGGAGATTTCCTTTTGCTTAGTTTTGTTTGGTTGATTCCTTGTTAACCAGTTTTTTCCCCTTTGGGTCCGTGGATGCATATGATTGTCGTGGGGTGGGACCAACCTCGTTGGGATGGCCCTTCACGTTGTAATGCCTTTTGTCATGGCCCCTTTAATCTTTGTAATGCGTTTTCAAAGATTAATACAATTCTTTTTTGCTGTTCAAAAAAACTCTTAACCTTCACTTACTTGCGGATCAAGCGTGTCATGATCTTCCGATTCTAGTTTTACTTTGTTGTCATGGAAGGAAGTTCTATTGTAGACAGGCCTTAGCGTTAAATTGATTGTCACTGGCAATGTTTCGTCACTAGTGGTTCATTATAATTCATTCTTTTCAAAATTTTGTCCATATTTTCGATCCTTTTCTACAATGTTTCATGGAATCTCTCTTGTTTTAAAAATGAGTTGGTGAAATAGTAGTTGTTTTCTTCCGATAAAAGCAAATAGTAGTTGATTTCCATTTTGAAGGTGTAATAAATTTTAGACTTTTAATTTCTGGTGCTATTCCAATCCTCAAATTGGGAATTATTTTTGGCTCATAAATTTGAGGTGTACCCAGAGGCCAAAAGCATTCTCAACATGCTGGAACATTTGAAACACTGAATTGCAGGAGGTTTCTCTTTTGCAATGTTTTATTCTTTTCATTTTCGTTTTTACTGGGTGGATGTGGGAACAACTTTACAATATCTTAATGAAGTGAAAGATTTTTGATGAAAGAAATCAAAATCCTGTCTTTTGTTTTGCTGCGTAACCTCACTCATATCGAAAGTGGTTCGTGTAAGAAATATTTTTTGTCAAATTTTTTTTTTGAGACATTAAAACCTTAAATATAACCATGAGAGAATAGTGTTACCATTTGTTAGACACCT
Organism: Vaccinium myrtillus; assembly: GCA_016920895.1. Taxonomy (NCBI): domain Eukaryota; kingdom Viridiplantae; phylum Streptophyta; class Magnoliopsida; order Ericales; family Ericaceae; genus Vaccinium; species Vaccinium myrtillus. The sequence goes on along the minus strand of JADGMU010001312.1, from coordinate 112,761 downwards.
AACTTAAGGCATCCAACATATAAAACCACGTAGTTTCAAAAAATCACTGAGACTTGAGAGTGATCCTAAAATACAAGTAAAAATTCTTGTAATTTTCGACAGAAATTTCAAAGCAGGAAACAAGGATTAGACTTGAACCGGAAGGAGTAGTCGCCTCTGTATTATCGATCCCAACAACTAATACTCTAGATTTATTTACGAGTCTTATAGATAAGTTCTTGCTGGTAAGAGTTTTTCAAAAAATCAAAATATCATTGAATGCGTTTTTAAATGACCGAGATTGCGCGAACTGATCTCTACAATCTAAATCAAACTGCAGTGAAACTTTTTTCCAAGGTTATCCAGTAATTAAAGGAATCTAGCTAGATAAGTAACTTCACATGATTCTCAATCATACAAATAGAAGAAAGTAGCCAAATTGAGGTACTGAATTACATAGGATGATCATAACATTTTGCAAATGAATTTTACTAGTGTACAACTTTAAAAAAAGTAATGTGACTAAAAGCCCATCTTTTAGTGCTACAGCTTCGGGCCACCAAATTCTTAACTTCTTTCTAGAGTCTCTTTTTGATATCTAACCTATTGGAGATACGATGGCCTTTCTTATTAAAAAAAAAAAAAAAACCTGAACCATACGTGGACTTGATCATATCCTCGATGAGAGGAAATTAAAAGCCCTCAAGCTCACAAGTATGAAGCCCAACGCAACTACAGCTGGAATATGAATCCATACCTTGTTTTCTCCAAACACAAGATAGAGTGTGGCACCAAAGGCCGTCATCGTGAATAATATGGAGAGGGTGAGCCAAGCCAGACCAAGAAACAATTTACTAGGTAAGATAACGAGAAAATCTTCTTCTGCATAGCGAGAACTGAGGACGGACAAGAACAGGAGCAAGGAAGCAATGGACGAGAAAAGAGTACACTCGTTAAATATGCCAAAGATTGTGAAGGCTGTCTGTTGGTTTAAATTTGGTAGACCATTGCCGTTGTTTCCACCCGGTACTTGTAAGGCAGCCGCAAATGCCACGGTAGCAATGAGAGATGCTATGATTGTGCATGAACTTGCAGTGTCTTTCATCCACTGCTGTCCTTGTTTCACCATTTCCTGGTGTGCATCGCTAAACACTTGTGCAGGTGTCTTACCTTCTTTGTTCCTCTCTTCTCTATTTTTTAAAAGTACAAGTCTTTCAACTTTCTGTATGAATCAGGGAAGCTTAAAATTAGAAAGCTGCATCTATTTCCCTGAATGGAAAGTTCTAATTTATAGCCTAGAATCTGTAACTAGCCTTAGCGATAGAAAATTGTGCCGAGACATCTCGTTTGCGAAACGTTGATTGTGCCGAACATGAAAATTAGTGCTTCTTCGGATGTTCCTAGAGCAATATTCCACAGCAATCACCAATTAAGCAATTATCGTATCTACATTGTTTGGATAACTGCCTAACATAAATGCAATGGGCTTCATTGTATGAACTAATCATATTCATGTTGAGCGGCACCACGTAGGGGTGTCCCAAAAAATCGAAAAAACCAATAAACCGAACCGATCTATTTGTATTTGATTAATGTTTATGAATTGGCTCTGGTTCTAAAAATGTGAGAACCGAGTATTTGGTTTGGTCTGTAGTTCCACAATTGAAAATCGTGGTTCGAATCGAACTAGATTAATCTTTCTATCTATATTTATTTATTTTGCATCAATATATCTATCTTGCTGCTTGTTTTTATTATTACCATTTTTCTATTGGTGTTCAGCTGTTTCACTGTATTTAGTAGTAATTCTTTAGTATTTTGAGAGGTGGTTTTATGATAGTAGTTTTATAAAAAAGTTGCAACAAATTTGTAGATAAATTCAGTTTTCAGCGCTAACGAAAGCTGCTGTTAGTTGTTTTAAAAAACTAGTGATATGTTATTCAATTTTTTTTGGCAATTTTTAGATGCTAAGATGAATTAAAACGTAAAATCGAACCAAACCAGTCCCGTCTAATGGATTGGTTGTGGTTGTGCAACAATCTAGTTACGATTTTCAATTGTTCAGAACCATTAGCTGTGATTTGGTTCTTGGATTTCTATGAAACTGTCTAATCCGGATCATGTACACCCCTAGCACCGAGTGACAATGTCCCTAAGAAAATGCAATTAATATATCATGAAAGGATGCAGAATTAGAATAGCTAGCAAAAGTATATGGAAATAGAAAATTTGAATTGATCAAAATAACAATTCAAATTTTCTATTTCTACAACTAAAATATGTATTTTTATTTTTTTTGGTACTGCAACTAAAATATGTATACCCTCATCTTTGATCTCACTTCTACTTGTCGATGCACATGCCCCTACTAAAAGAAATGGAATAACTATCTTTTGTTTTCGTATAGTTGCCCGACAGAAAGGTATGTAAACGTGCAAAGAAATGTGAGAGGGGATGTAAGAATTAATCTGATATGCACGCAAGCTGGCATAGGACACCCTATATTTTCAAAAACAGAAAAATGGCCGTATGAAATCTGTTGTAGTGGTAACTTCATTACCGCTCCCTGCTTGTGACTTGTGAACTAGTGCCAATGGCATCTCCAATGATATGTCATCTTTAATTAGGTAACTAACTAAATTTGACTAGCCATTAATTTGTCATCTTCAGGTCATTTGAAAGGAAAGATTACCTTGAACCACTGCAATTCACTCTGCATGTGTAGAGCTGCATTGGGTCTGCGATGGGGTAGTTCTGGATATGCCACTTGCCCAGCCAAATGAAGAGCATTGTTGTTGAAATCGTCCCCTTTTGATAAAACCATGGCCCTAGACTCTTCATGTTGGTATATGAGATCGAACACTTTTTTTTGGCGGAACACAATAGCCTGCTTGAAAATTGATTGCTTCTTGTCGTTTTCAAGATAAATTGCATTAGGGTACACCAGCAAAATCTCTTCAACGATTTCATGAATTCCCATCAATGTTGCTCGTTCTAATGGTAGTCGGAAATTCCTATTTGCTTTAAAATATATTGACGGTTGTATAGCTTCCTTGCAAAGGAATTCGAGAAGATCAAGTGCTTGCTTTTGTAGCAATTTTTTCCCTCGGATCTCTCGGATGGGCTTAATTGCCAATATCTGATCTGCAATGTTAAAATCGTTAACTATCATGTACGCAATAACAATGCATATATACTAGTCTAGCATGTAAATGAAAATGGACAGGGCTTTCCTTGAACATGGGTAATCGAATATGTTTGACGTGATAAAAGAAATTCTGTAGACTCTGTTATATTACGGTACGAGCCTCCTTGTAATTGGGAAGGAAAATTTCAAAACATTCTCCGAACTTTGATCTCAATGGCTCGTTTGATAGCGGGATATATTTTGGGTGGAATATAATACAATAGGAATTTCCCACTGCTATAATCTGAATGCTCTCTTTTGTGTATCACAACCATCTTCAAGACTTCAACCGTGGGATCATGGGACTCAGAGGAAAAAACTAACGATCAACTCGTCGGAGACAAAATCAACTAAAACAAGTACCAATGATACCACAACACCTGTCTATGATTTTTACATCAATATAGGATCGCCACCGTAACCGATGAAGTTGATTTCGGCAATGGCCTCTCTAACCCGATCGTCCACTACGGCGGCAGTTGTAACATACATATGTGCCTTCCCCGATCTGTTAATTGTGTTTAACTACCTCGGGTGATGTCACGTATGACATCACCGATACTCGATTTTCCTTCCGAGCCGTCTCAGACGACTCGCCAGGATCACTGTTTGTCTCGGCTGAGATGCCGAGATGTCTTGGATCACACCGTCTCAGACGGCTTATCCTGGCATGCCTTGTGTTGGGCCTTGGGCTGCATTTGGGTTTTGCGCCATCTGGGCTCCCTCACCGAGATTCCTTTGGACTGCTATATTTTGGCCTACTACAATAGCCCCTCAACTTCTTCCGAGACATTTCAATCCGAGAAAGGAGTTGATCATTCCTGGTTGGGTACCCGTGTCCCGAGATCATTTAGCCCGAGAACCAAAGTATCTTTATGGCACCATCCTGTTGCTGCCTCTTAGACCGAGCCCTAGTCCCAATTGTTGCTTTGTGGACCGCCTCGGATCGTGACACGTGTGGGCTATCAGTTGGCTGAGAGATGATCACGCGGATTAGGGTTTAGGTACGAAAAGACATACCCACGTGAAGCGTTAGAGGTTAACCCCGGGTTGTCACATCGTTGACAGGTGGCACCCATCCATAGGCGCTGCTTCGTTTCCTGCGCAGCCGTTCAAAAGCGCCTCCTTCCTCTATAAATATGGATGCTTAAGAGAGAGAAACACTTTTTCGTTCTCTCTCATTCTCTGTGACGAAGTTCCAGAGCCTTGCATCTTTCTCCCTTCCAGCCAAATCTTTCCAGAGGGTTCCTTCTTTCCCAACACCGTTCACCTTTTCCGGCAGAAATTACCAGAATCCTCCCCCAGCACTGCCGTTGTTTATCTTCTCAGGGATATCTCAAGTAATGATTTTGCTTACAACTTCCAACTCCTCGTTTTGATTTGACACAACTTTTGTTTATTTCTTCTAGTTCTCCTTCTTTTGGGTTGCCAAAACATCAATAATGGGTTGAATCACGATGAACAACGAAGGGCGTGAACAGTGGTAACACTGTTCATCACTCATCGTGTTCTTGGGCCTGACAATCTCCTTAACCCTTTCAAATCCCTTTTAGATCCGTCACAACCTAGGGTTTTGTGAAAAATCATGTTTTTTATCCGAGGCAGTGAATCCGGACCTCGACCGAGACAAATCCCGAACCGTTAATAGTCCTTTCTCTGTTTAGGTTTCCCGAGACAAATGTGGCAAAAATAAGTCTCCCGAGTAAAAATAGAATTTTGGTTCGGAAAGAATCCGAGCCGGATTTGCCACTTAGTGACCCAAACCTGAGTTTTAGATCACTATCAGTTATATGGCTAACTGTATTTTAACCCGTGCACTTTGTCAGGTTTGGAAGCCCTAGATCCCATCGAAATCTCTTCTGGGAGTTCCGAGCACTTTAACTAGGCTCAAATCGTTACCCATAGCGACAGCTACCTACGGTCCTACTTTGGAGAGCTGGGCGTGCTCCGAACATAGATATGGCATCCGTAGAGATGGACTTCGATCCGCTAGCTCTGGGTCCGTTCGCTGATGAAGTCCTAAGTAGTGACGAAGGCTCGGCTGAAAGATCCGTGAACCAAGATTCCGCATGAGATGGGAATATGGCCATAGTGGTCGAAAATAGGGACGGAAACAAAGCCGTAGAGCAAGGGGCTGAGGCTCAAAACCAAGAATCCGAGAGCGACACCGATGTCGATGTACCTGAGAAAAAATCGAACCCCTACCTCTGCTATTTCGGCGGTAAGGAGAGAGATTATAAGATATTCCATACCAAGTACCGAATCCCCGAGGAAATATAGATTTACCTCGTTCATCAGGACAACATCTTCTTTTCTCTGGATCACATTACCGTACCCCTTACGGCTATTACAAAGGGAGGACTTCGATTCCCCATTAACCTGCTGATGAGGCAATTTCTCTTTGAGTACCAGATCAACCCTCTCTTCCTCGCTGTAAACTCTTTTAGAATAATCAACGCCATACACGAATTAAGAGAGAAGTACCATTTGACATTCAATATTTTCGATTTGATTGGCGTGTACAATGTTTCCCGTAACAAACCGTCCGATAGGAGATTTATATCACTCTGTAGCACCCCCAAGGAACCCCGTCTGTATCTCATCAATAACCTCCCTGATTCGGATCGCGGGGCCAACGACTTAGTAGAAGTGTGTGGACTTTTCGAGTTCAGTCCCGAAGATGACAGGTTATATCCAGTTCCCCGAAAGATCAATTTTATAGGTCTTGCTCCTTCTTAACTTATTTCATCCTTACTTCATTCTTTTTCCAAATTGATCTCTTATTTTATTCTGTTTTATGTTATTTGCAGACTTATCTCCGGTTTCTGCTCGGCTCTTTAAAGCCAAAAACGACAACCATATCCGAGCAGCTTATCAAATTCTAGTTGAAGAACACTCCACCCATGCCTTGCTCGGATACAAACCTTCGTACACCTCTTACCTAAAGAAGAGGAAGAAGCAACCAAAGAAGAAGGGTGCCATCGAGGAGGCTGGTCCAAGCCAGTAGAGAAAGCGATCAGTAAGCTAGGGCAAGGCTATCGTAACAATTCAAGTAACTTCGGGCAGCTACAAAGACTCTTCCCGTACCGAGTCCGAGATCGACCTCCATCTAGGTATTCAGATCTCGCAGAAAAAAGCCAAGAACCCAAAGAGGTTGATTTTACCGAGAACGACGACATGGGAGGCTCTTTGGACGATCTTCCAAGCTTGTTGCCCGCTAAGAAAAAGACAAAACTTAAGAAGACCGGTGTCACCGCTTCTACTCCCTCCGTAACAAAAAAGAGCTCCCACGGTAGCCGAGACCGAAGCAGCTAATCAGAAGAAACAGAGACTTTACCAAGGCTCTAGCTCCGGTGGAGAGACTCTGAAAGGGAAAGAGAAGAAGTCCCCTGAGAAGTCCGTTCCCGAGAAAAAGATGCAACAAATGGAAGCTTCCAGCTCAGCTCTGATTCCCTATCAATTTTCCCCAATGGTCCATCCAGGAAAGCCAGTCTCAATGTCAGATAGCGTCCAAGCAAATCCGCGACTCAATTACCCCGTACTCGAGGGGTTTGCCTACCTGAGGATATGAAGCAAATTCCGGCCGATCTTGAGGGAAACATAGTGGACATGTTCTCCCACCTTTCTCCTGTGAGTTCGGATTTAATTATAAAATTTAAAGTTTGTTTCTTTACATTTCTGACTCATTTGTTGCATTTCAGGCTAGCCAGTCTCTTTTGGGTTACCATCAGAAAGTCGCCACCGTGTCAAATTCTTACTCGGCTATGAAACAGAAGTACCGAGAAGAGGCTCAATAGAGGAAGGCGGTCGAGAACGATCTTGCAGCAGCCAAATTGCAACTTTTGGAGCTAGAAGTTGCCTAGCAACAACTGACCGAGCTGGAAGATCTCAAGTCAAAGATGAAGGATCTCGAGCAAAGAATGACCGAGCAAGGGGAGAAACATAAAAAAGAACTGACCGATGCCCATGCGGCCGGCTTTGAGGATGCGAAGAAGAAATTTCTGAACATTACAAAGGACAAGTTGCCAAGATCCACAGTAGTGGTTTCCGGAAAGGAGCCAAAATTTTCTACTTCCGAGGGGTTAACAGAGGCTTCAATCTCGAATTGGATGCAACCAATGTAACTCATGACTTTGATTTAAGGATTGTTCCCGAAGTCGACCTTCCTGAAATCGAGAACCCCTCAGAAGAGGATGAAGAGGAAGAAGAGATTGGGGAGAACGTCGTGGAGAAGCCTGAGGGCGAAGGTGATGAGGTACCAACGGAGGGTTGAAGACCGAGAGGGCTACGGTCTTTATGTTTTGGACTTTTAAAATACTATCTCTTTCTCCCCCCAAACTATTTCTTTAATTGTCTTGTTGGTATGGCTGGTGGAATTATATGCCAGACCATTTGTGGTTGGTTTTTTTATGCTCGGTCCATTTTGCACAACACTTGCTTTTATTTTTTGAATGGATGGTTGGATGATTTTGTTTCTATCGTATTGTTCTTGAATGATTTTCTCCGAGACATCCATTTATCATATAGGAATACCCCCATTCATCTTGGCTTAGGGCAATAAAATACCCTTGGCCTAAGTTGAGATGAATGTTTAAAAAATTTCTAAGGCATGAAGCCAATCTGAAGTAATTGATTGCTCGGATATGTAAAGTGTCAAATGATAGCACGAATTGGATGTTAGCACGAATAAGTATTGATAATCGAGAGTCGTATCAAATTTGGTTCGTAGTGAATTGAAGGAGTGAGTCTCGGATTTGCATTGGTTGAAAGGTCAATAACCCTAAAAAGAGGTTCGTTTGCTCAGGGACTTGTACTGAGTTGGTTTTGTAATCTTAAAAAGATAGGTTAATATTGAAGCAATACCGCCATTAGGAGTACTTTTTACTTTTGCTCAGTACGCGAAATCGAGACAATTTTGAAAAATAAGTTAATCGTTTGATCAATACCCCTAGCAAGAGGTTAGTTTGCTCGGAAATGTGCACCGAGTTGAATCTGTAACTTATGATAATAAGTTACCATTAGATCAATACCCCTAGAAGAGGATGTTTTCATGTGGTTCAGTATCTGATACTGAGTCAATTTGTTAACTTGTAAGGACAGGCTATCGTTTGATCAATACCCCTACAGAAGGGATGACTTGTTAAGCTCGGTTATTAGTCCGAGGCATTCATATTAGTACCATCGTGTAGGTGTTTGAATGGTTTGATTGATAAAGTGATTATTAGATTGGCTCGGTAATTGTACCAAGCGGTTTTATGGGGGGAAACCTATATGTTAGTTGTGCCTTAGTTGAAGCCGTTTGGTATGAATACCGAGATACAATTAATTATAGGAGACAACAATTAGAGAGAAAGAACTTTTTCATTCATCTGAAGCTCGGTAATACATCATTCTTTGTAAAACTTGGAGTACAACAAAAGCTATCCGAGAGAAAGAAAAACTCTAGGCATAATATTTCCTCAAGTTGTAGGCATTCAATGGCTTATCCACCAGCTTCCCATCCATGTCTTCAAGCTGGTAGGCTCCTTTCCCAACCTTCTTCACGACTCAGTATGGACCGTCCCAGTTAGGCATCAATTTCTTCTTCTTATTCTTGTCAGTCACTTTCTTGAGAACCAAGTCATCTAGGCAAAAGGTCCTCATCCGAACCGTCTTGTTGTAGCCTTTAGCAACTTCCTGCTGATAGGCTGCTAGTTTAATCCAAGCTGTTTCACGTCGTTCCTCAGCGAGGTCCAGGTCGTTACTGAGAGCCGAGTCGTTGACGTTCTCATCAAACTATTCAGTACGGATTGTTGGGAGCCCCTTCTGGATAGAGATTATGGCTTCAATACCGTAAGCGAGAGGGTAGGGAGTCTAACTAGTATAGCGTCTCGGAGTGGTCCTAAAAGCCCAAAGGAAGTAAGGAAGCTCTTCAACCCATTTTCCTCGCTTTGCAGTTAGCCTTCTCTTGAGTTCAGCCGTGGTCGTCTTATTAGACACCTCGGCCTGACCGTTACCTTAAGTATAAATGGGGGTTGAGTTGAAAAAGCAAACTCCAAGCTTTTCGCACACTTCCTTCATTCGCATCCCAGTAAACTGCTTTCCGTTGTCCGAGACGATCGCGTACGGGACACCATACTGAGAGATAATATTTTGCCATAGAAAGCTCTTTACATTAGCCTCGGTAATAAAGACCAAAGGCTCAGCTTCAACCCACTTAGAAAATAATCTGTGGCAGTAATCAAGTAGTAAAATCCTCCTGGAGCAAGTGGAAGCTCTCCTACTGTGCCCAAGCCCCACTGAGCAAAGGGCCAAAGACTGACAATTGGTTGGAGGTCCTTGGCTGGTTGGTGAATCTATGGCGTAAACAATTGGCACTTGTGGCAACTTAAGACAAACTCTTTGACAACTTCCTTCATCTTGGGCCACCAATACCCTTAAGTGATGGCTCGGTGAGCAATAGATCTTCCCCCGAGTGGCAACCTCCGCTACCGGCTTGGAGCTCTTGGAGTATTGAGTGGACTTCATTCTGATGGACACCATGAGGTATGATCCCATCTGAGAGCGTCTATAAAGCGCCCTAGTTGGCGAGAGCCAATAATTTGCAGCTTTGCATCTGTTCCGGTGAGCTTCTCTTCTATCTTCGGGTAACTTGTCCTCTCGGAGCTAAAAAACGAGTTCATCCATCCAGCTTGGTCTGAACTCGATATCCAGCATCTATATCCGAGGTGGATCGAAGCTCGGAGTTGATATAGTCCCGAACGAGATGGTTCGTTGCTCGGAAGCCTTGCAAGTTGAGGCCAACCCTGCAAGAGCGTCAGCGTGCCCATTGTGCTCTCGGCCCACTTGATGTACTTCAATTTTCTCAAACTTCTCGGTTAGATTTCTTGCTAGGCTAAGGTACTTAGCCATTCTTTCATCCTTAGCATCATATTCTCCATTGAGCTGGTTCACACCGAGTTGAGAGTCGCTGTAAACTAACAAAGTCTTCACGTCCATTGCTTCGATTAGCTGAAGGCCAGCGATAAAGGCTTCGTACTTGATCTCGTTGTTGAGGCTGGGAAATCAATTGTAATTGCATTCTCGTGAATGATTCCTTCTGGAGAGACCAGAACTACTCCAACTTCAGCTTTTCAGTGGTTTGATGCTCTATCTATATGTAACTTCCAAGCATTGCCATGGACCATGTGCCAAGTGGAAAATGGAACGGTTGCCTGGTCTTCATCCACAGCCTGGCTTGGATCACCTTCCAAGCTAGTTGGGAGTGCTAGTTGTTCAGCTTCGTTTTTTGTCTCTTCAACTATAGCTTGAGAAGTTGAGTATTCATCCAAGGCTTGGTCGGTTACATTTTCAATTGTCACGGGCGCATCAGGGTCTTCAATAGTAGGTTGCTCGGGCAGGGTTTAGCTGGGTTTTTTCTTCTTTTGACTTCTCTGCTCCTGGTGTCAGCTCGGCAATGAAGTTAGCCAACACATGCGCCATGATAGCTGTTCTTAGACGGTACTGAATATCAAAGTTGGCAATCTCACAAGCCCACTTGGAGACTCGGGTGGAAAGATCAGCCCGTCGGAACAGAGCCTTCAAAGGATACTCGGTGAGCACTATAATTGTGTGGGCTTGGAGTATGGGAGCAGCTTCTGAGAGGCAGTGACAAGAGTGAAGGCAACCTTCTCAAGGGGTAGGTACCTCGTCTCGACACCAGTCAGCGTCTTGCTTGAATAGTACATCGGGCGGTGCTCGATACCCTCTGCTCGGACGAGAACTGAGCTGACATCATGGGGAGAGACGAAGAGGTAGATAAATAGATCTTCATTTTCCCGAGGTGTCTCAAGCAGGGGAGGCTCGAATAGATAAGTCTTCAAGTGCTGCAAGGCCTTCTCGCACTCTTTAGTCCATTGGAACTTTCTTTTGATCGTCTTGATCGACTTATGAAACGGTTGAGAGCTGATGTCATCCCTGTGAGCCTCTGCACCTCCTTGATTGTGCTTGGGGAGACCAACTGTTGCACTACTATGACTTGAGCTGGGTCAACTTCAATACCCCTTCAAGTAACCAAGTGCCCGAGAAACTTTCCTGATCCGACACCAAAAGAACACTTCTCGGCATTAAGCTTCAGCCCGTACTTTTCAGCCCGAAAGGTATAACACGGTAGCAATAGAGACCTCGGGGGGTAGTAAAATCTGTCTTCTCCATATCCTCCTTATCCATAAAAATTTGGTGGTAGCCCCTATATGCATCCATAAAGCTCAACTGAGCATGTCCTGCCGTTGCTTCCACGAGTTGGTCTATCTAAGGGACCGTGAAGCAATCATTCGGACATGCATCGTTGAGGTTTATGTAGTCCACGTAGACTATTAATTTTCCATTCTTCTTAGGCACTACCACTGTGTTTGCGAGCCATGTTGGGCACTGTACCTCCTGGATTGCTTGAGCCTCCAAAAGCTTATCAACTTCTGACTCAACCGCCTCGGCATGAATTGCTGATGACCATCTTGGTTTTTGAATCACTGGATGCCTCAACGGATCAACAAAGAGCTGGTGCTTGATGAAGCTCGGATAGACCCCGAGCATCTCGTACGGCGTCCAAGCAAATACCTCAATATTTGCCTTGGGAAAAGTAACCATTTCCTCCCTCTCAGTCTCGGATAGTGAGGATTCGATCAGGAAGAAACGGCTATCATCCTCATTGATTGGTACCGTAACAAGGTTTCTCTACAGATTTTGACTCGACAAATCGACCGACGTCTTCGAAAACTGGTGCATCTGGAACCTCCACCCATTGCACATGCTTCAGTTTCTTCTTTTCCTTTCTCCCAACCATTGAGATGTAACACTTCTTCAAGGCAATCTGATCGCCTCGGACATCCTTCTGCCGCCCATCTGCTCCAATAAATCGAAGCACCTGATGGTACGTAGATGCTACGGCTTTCATGGTATGGAGCCAATTTCTTCCAAGGATAATGTTGTACGGGCTCGGGGAGTTGACAATGATAAACTCAACTTGCTGCACAACGGATCCAGCTATAACGGGGAGAGTAATAGTTCCGAACGGATACACGAGAGTGCCACTAAATCCAACCAGTGGGACCTCGGCAGGCTTGAGATCCTTAGAAGTAAAGCCGAACCGTTTGAACTGAGAGTAGTACATTACCTCGGCAGCGGTCCCCTGATCCACCAAAATTCTTTCCACCTTGGCCTTCCCACCTTGAGCGTGATGATGAGAGTGTCATTGTGAGGGAACTGAACCCCTTCTAGATCCTTCTCGGTGAATGTGATAGTCCACTGAGAGCTCTTAGTTGGAAGCTTCCGCTTCGGTTGTTGCTTCACCAAGAGCACCTCAATTGCTGCGGTGGCTTGATCAATCTCCTTGTAAATTTGTGCCTCCAACATTCTCGTCACCGGGCCTTGGATCACGTGCATCACTATCATGTCCTCCTAGGCACCCCTTGCGGCAGCTGTTCCCTGGCTCTGAGCCCGAGCCCGAGCCAAGGTCTTGTCCTAGTCAATATAAGTATCTAGGTTTCCTGGCGAGACAAGGGACTCCAAGTACGCCTTGAACAGTTTACAAGTAGTGGTGTAATGGCCTTGCTCTCTGTGGTACGTGCAATAGACCTTCTTATCCTTGGTTTTGTCTTGTGTTCTCATCTTGTGATCCGGCCACAGAAAAGAATCCTTCGTTCTCAATCTTCCAAAGAAGCATGTAGATTGGTTCCGTAAAAACAATCCGTTCTGCTACGAAATCGCTCACCTTTGGTGGCTTCTTTGCTTCTGTCTTAATTGTGTTTACCGCCTTCCTCTGATTACCCAAGACATGGATAACCTTTGGAATGGAGGAGGATGTTGAAGCACCACGCTCGGTTAAGAGTTCCTCTAAGTCGATATATTTGTTAATTCGTTCCATCAAGTCGTCCATGTTCTTCGGTGGGTGTAGCATCAGATCTGTAAAGACGGGACTCTTACTCTCCAAACTGTGCTTGAAGTGGGTAGCAACAAGAGTCTGACCAGCACCTTGGACCTGGTGAAACATCTCCCAGTACCTCGCAACGTACTGACGTAGAGTCTCATCCGGGTGCTTCCTCAGCCCGAGAAGGGAGTCCATCTTCTTCTTCTATACGCTTACTCGTTACAAACCGAGACAAGAAAGATCGTTCCAGAGCCTCATAACTTCCAATAGAGCCTTCTTTCCACTTGTTGAAACAGAGGGACCCGAGAGTCCCCATACTCGTAGGGAACACTTTACACATAATGGCCTGATCCGAGGTGTAGAGATTGATGATCTGTCTGTAGTAGATAAGGTGGTGGTATGCGTCGGTGAGAGTCTCGTAACGATTGAACTTTGGGAGCGTGAACCCAACTGGTAATGTCACACAGGAGATCTTCTTTGTGAAGGGAGATTTGGCCAGCTGCTTCAGACTCTTGTCCAAGCTTGGGAGAGGAGGGAGAGATGGCAGAGGAGGAGGGGACGGTACGGTGAACCGGTCACTGGGGCGGGTATGCTTCTCGGTATAAGCATGATGAAGTTCGCCATGGTGACGCTCGGTGTAACGAGTCGTTTTGTTGTCTTGGTGGTGAGACCATTCTCGGTGCTCTTTCTCCTTCCTCTTCCCACTAGCGTCGTCATGGTGAGCTTTGTCCAACTTGTCTTCAGGACGGTAGGCATGACGCTTCCCTGTACCACCGTCTCAAATGACGGTAAGATTTATGTCTTGGGGAGGAGTTTTCTTTAGAATCTCCACCCGTTCTTGGAGATCACCAGACTTCGTTTGAAGGGGAGGGGTTTTATGACGTCTTCTGTCAGCAGAGCGCTCGGGCCGAGTTACCTTCTTCGGATCCTTCCGAAGGTAGATTGGTTTGTACTAGCTATCCTCGTAGTAATAGACCGTCTCATGAGTTGTGGACAACTGTGAGTACGGCAAGCGAGCGCTCGATTACGAGATCTGTGAAGAACGGTGTTGAGAAGAATCGCCATGGTTCCCCCTTGAGAGGTGCTCGGTCAACGGGTTCTCGTGCCGAAGCACAAGAGCCTTGCTGTGAGCCCTCTCATCGCTGGGGTTACCGAGACGGTCCTTAGTCGAGTGCCTATGAGTTGATACTCCTCCACGAGATGTTGCAGTAGCCTCCACTGCAGTCTTCTTTTTTACTATCTCAGACAACTTGGCGATTTGAGCCCTCATTGCGGCTATCTCGGCGTCTCGTTCCTCAAGGTGGTGAGTGAGTTGCTGGATGGTGAGTTCCTGAGCATCCGGACTCGGGGTGAGTCCGGCGTGACCTGGAAGGATTGAGACGAAGACATGAGGGTTTACTTTGGGATCTCGAGAGGAGGATGGGTGGGTTGGGTCAGTGGGATTTGGCTGAATCGGGTGAGTAGGGTGAGTTGGCTCGCCACCCATTGCTTGTGAGTCAAGAGAATGGAGAAAGAAGAGAGAAAAGAGGCAGATTTAGGGAAAAACACTGGAGGTTCTTGGTCGTCTCCCAGCGGAGTCGCCAATTGTGGTGCCCTGTTTTCCAGAGGAACCTCTTGATCTTCTACTTGACCCGAGTGACTGACGAGTGAGCTTCTCTTGGCACACCTGCACACGTAGCACCCGAAGTTAGTGACAAACCTGGCCGGGGAGTAGCCAGGGAAGGCACTCCGATGGTCTAGTGAGTAATCGGAGAAGGAGGTATCAAAAGAAGTGTATGAGTTGAGAGAGAAATTGTTGTGTACCGTCATAGGGTTCTTTCACTTCGTATTTATAGGCTCCCCAAGTACAGGTGCAAATCCGTAATCTGGCTCGGATGACATCACGGTGCATCACGAGTCAGATCTGTTATCATTGCATGCACGCGCCCTTGAATGCGGCTCTGACACGTAGCGTAACTGCTCGGATACCGTCACGCTGATGTAGGGACAGTTGTAGCATACACATGTGCCTTCCCCGATCTGTTACTTGTGTTTAACCGCCTCGGGTGATGGCACGTACGACGTCACCGATATCTCGGTTTTCCTTCCGAGCCGTCTCAGATATGGTATGTATCGGACGGCTCGTCGGGATCATGGTTTGTCTCGGCCGAGATGCCGAGATGTCTCGGATCATACCGTCTCGGACGGCTTATCCCGACATGCCTTGTGTTGGGCCTTGGGGCTGCATTTGGGCTTTGCGCCGTCCAGGCTCCCTCACCGAGATCCCTTTGGACTACTATATTTCGGCCCACTACACTATATATTTCTTACGAGCTTGAGTAAAGAATCTCAGATTTGGAAGGTTTAATTTTGTGTTGATTGGAACTTGGGTTTGGAGTTCCTTTTGTTTGATCTAAAGGAGAATTAACCACGCTTGTTTGGGTGGTGGTTGACAGTGGAGAGACCTAGTGAGGTGGTGGGTGTTTGGCCTTTATTTTTGACGTAATGTAGTTGGGATGGGGCGTTACAATTTTGGTATCAAAGCTTAGGTTTTACGACTTTGTAGACTCTTTAAAAATTCCATTTCGACACTATCCTGTGGGTTAGTGAGAACGAGTATTCGGTCAATTTAAAGGCAAGTGATATTAAGAAGGGGTGATAAAATTTATTGCTTCCGAGGGTTAGTTGTTTATGAATTTATTTGCCAAAGATTGCGCGTGTGATGGAATTTGACAGAGTTATCGTGTGATGGAATTTGACAGAGTTATTTGTTGGAACTGGTCCTTAAGCGGAGAATATATACTTTTATAATCAAACGTCAAGCAAGTACTAATCTGCTATGGTTTGTTTTCATGGCACAATTAGCTAGGGTCATAATGGTTCTTTTATGTTCCCATAAGAAATGAAACTAAAAGTTGTAGAGATGTCGAAAAGAGAATATAAAAGGAAAAACAGTTGGGAGTAAAAGGATCTTATTGTCAGAGTATATATCTAACATTCTAACTGTTATTTTTGTGTTGTCAACTGCATCTGCAGTAATATATATAGATAGGTAAATGATCTAATCCGGACTTTTGATTTCCGGACTTTTTATACAAATTTTTTTTTGACGATCCGATCCGTCCAATGTGTTCAGAAGGTGTTTACAAGGGTCTTCGCGGAAAATCTTCAAAAAAAAAAAACACCGGGAAGGGCTTGATCCAAACAGTTTTCGCAAAAATATATAAATACAGTTTTTGCGAAAACTGCTTGGATCAAGCCCTTCCCGGTATTTTTTTTTGAAGATTTTCCGCGAGGACCCTCGAAAACACCTTCTGAACACATTGGACGGATCGGATTTTCCAAAAAAAATTTGCAACACAAAAACCCCATTTTTTCTTATTTCCGGGAGGTGTGGATAAGAAATTTTCCGTTATATATATTTTGATACTTGTGAGGTGATTTGGTTGGGATCTGAGCTATGGAAGCTGTGTACGCAATTTCAACTCATGAGCTAGCTTTTGTCTATAGTTCTGTTGATTGGTTCCCTCGATTAATTTTGAGATTATCTAAATTATCAACTAAATATAGATTTACGTTTAAATTATTGTATAGTGTACCAGGGTTGCGGGTGTAGCGAATTTGGGAGTTTATAGTTGTTCAATTATTCTTGTGAATCATTTAGGCCTAACTTTGTACTTTTAGTATCAATAGTATACAACTATTTCGTTGGTATGTTGAGATAGAACTGCAAGTATTTTTTGTGTGTAAGTGATGCGCTGGAAACGAAGGGCATTGAAGGGTGGAAAATAGTATTGGTTCAAGAAGCATGCGCAAGTGGTGGATATGTTTCTTACTAGCATCACAAAGAGGAAATTAAAGAGGGACGAGGGAATTCTCTGCTCCTTTTATTTTATAGTTCAATGGTTATGTTGTAATATGAATTATCAAGGAAATGTGGGGGCATGATTTCTGGATGATTTGATTTGGGTGTTTGATATATATATGGGTTCATGTGATGCAATAAGTGCTGGCTTAAATGGCAAGAAATATAGCCTTAGTGATGTGAAATATTGCCTACGTTGCGTAGCCTTAGTGGCGTAAATATATTGTCTGTGTGGCATAGCATTTGTGGCATATTATAATTGCCTGTGTGGCGTAAATATATTGCATGTGTGGCATACCCCTCGTGGCGTGAATCAATTTCACGTATGGCATAGCCTTGGTAGTGTGACCTGTGTGGTCCAATGTTTAGTCGGGATGGGCATTACAAGATACCAACAGAAGACTAAGATCTTAAATCAGAACCTCTAGAGATCCATCACCTCTTTAACTTCCAATTACTGTGTGGTTCATATCGAATTATCATTTCTCTCATGTTATGCTAATATGAAGATTAATTAAGCAAATCTTTTTATTATTACATGAATCTTTTATATTCCCTCCGTTTCAAAATAAGGGTCACTTTTGGGTAGTCATGGCAGTCAAACAATATGTCTACATTTCACAATTTATAACATTTTTAATAATTCCAAAAATTTTGTTTAATAAAACTAATTGAGATCAATCAAATAAGATCCATATTTGATCTAAAAAGTATTACAAATTAGAAGACATAAATAATTTTTGAGAGATTTTAAATGAGGAAAGGTGACTAACAATTTTAATAATGCTTCTAAAAATTGGGTGTTACAAATAATCTAATCTAACACAATAAAATCCTATCGTCTGGCAAAAAAAAAAAGAAAAGTGTACCTGTATTTAAAAACTTTAAAAAATAAAGAAATTATAATCAGATTCACAAAAAAAAAAAAAAAAATTTAAAATTTTAAAAAGTTAAGTCAAAGTTGGCTAATTATTTCATTATTAGTGACCTTTTTTTTTTTTAATAAATATCTTCACTGATTTATGCTTTCCTAGTGGAGCTGTGGAGTCACTGGTGTTTGGTTATATTGGACACCAAAGGTTGCCGGTTATTTACGACAAGGAATTTAGTTTAGCATGTCATGTGATGAGACATTTTATCCTAAAGCGTAACAGAATTTAAAAAGGTGTCAAATGCAAAAATCCATATACATTAAGGAGGTTACGTGTCTGAGTTTAAACAATAAAGTGGCAACTCGGAAAACAGTAATAGTTGAAGGGCTTAACGTAATTTACCCTTGAATATATTCCCTCTGTCCCAATACGTTTGATCAATACGGAGAATCCCCAAATTTATCGGGTCGGAGTCGAAGGTTTTGAAAGTGCACAGTTTTCTAATCTTACCCTTCGAAGCTTGGATGGGAAATGAATTTAGCACTCCCCTTTTGTAAATAGACAAAAAAATGAAGTTCCAATTGACAAAAGGGGTGCTAAATTCACCCCCCAAAAAAAAATGCCCCACAAATTTTGCCCTGAAATTTTGGTTCCATTCAACACAATTCCAAAAATTCTCTCATAATTTTGCTATCCAAAATTTTTGGCTCCAATTGAAACTTATCCAACTTTTTGCTCCAAAAATTTGTCTCCAACAAAAACTTTCACAATAATGGGTCCGAAAATTTTGATGGCTTATAAAGATACGAGACTGTTTTTTTTTTTCTTTCCATATTTTGTTTGAACGGGAAAAATTGAACCTCATTTTTTTTTTATGCTCAATTGAATATGTCAACCCTTGTAAAATTGTTGGAAATTCAATGTTGTGATTTACTTTTGTATGGTTTGTGTTAATTCAAAGTAATTTGTCAATACAAAAGTGAAAAGTAGTGCAAATGAGAATGGGGAGTTTGTCAAATATTTATAGCCAATGAACAAACAATTTGGGACAGCCCAAAAAAGAATACTGAGCAAATAAATTGGGACGAAGGGAGTACGCAAGAAAATAAGTAAATAACAACCAACCAAGCCCCCCTCTCTCTGTTTTTCTTTTTTATTTATTTTTTATTTTTTTGAAATGAAGAGCAGATCAAGCATGTCATCCCTCCTGGGTGAAGGAAAGCTTACTCATAGTAGAATGCTATTCATTCAGAATCCTTACCGAATAATGTTTCATTGACTTTCGAAAAGAGAGCATGCAATTTCTTCCTCATTGCATAAGCCCAACCTCCTATCAAGAGAGAGAGATTGTCATGGCATCAAGTGGTTTGTTTTAAAGGCCAAAAAAGCGTAATCTTGTCGTTGTACAACATCATAAAAAATGTACAACCAAAAGGAGGATAATCAGTCCGCAAAATAGTAAAAGGCATGACACACCTAAATTTAATGTACTAACTTATTTGACAACCATGAAACATGGAAAGTAAGAGGATTGGAATATAAAGAACTCAAGAAGTATAGGACTAGAGACGCTCTTTTAATAATGTTTTCCTCAAAATTTATATGATCGCAAAAGCTACAACGTAAAATCTATTTTCGGTTTTCTTTTTTCTTATTTGTAACAGTACAATCTTCCTTGATCAAGTCTTCCAAATTTTTTTATTATCACGTTTTTGTCATATTGGTTAATGGTAGTTTCAAGGAGGGACGGAGCTGTAAAGAGGGGCAGTGTGGCATGGGCCACTCCCAGTTTTATACGTATGGAAGTTGATTAGGTACTTATCGTTGTTTGAATAACTTGATTTTTTAGAAAAAATGATGAAGAAACAAAGATTTAAAGGATAAGCAATTCAGACTATGAAAATAATATTCCCGATGGCTTTCATTTAAGGACCATTAATTAGAGATCAAGCCTTTATTATTTTTTGAACTCAAAACAAAGCGTAGGACAAATATTGAGTTTTAACTTAATATTTTTTTATTATATCCTTACTAACAATATGCAAAGTGGACTACTATCAAAATAACGCCAGCTCCCGTTCCAAATCTTGGCTCCGCCACTTATTTCAAGAATAACAAAAGTAAAGTTCACAGGAATGAAAAGAGATAACAAGTTCAAGACTTCACCATTAGTTGCACCAGAATTGTTGCTAGCAAGAGGAGCCTCTATATCTGCTCTATTATGTTTGTCTGCAATGTTTTTCTTTATCTTCATTCCTTCATGGCAAACCGAAAATTGTTAGTTGAATCATGCTAGCGTAAATTAGATTTTGCTGCATAATTAATTTGACCTTAGCACCCTAATAATTCTCGTAAATCGGGCGGCGAATTCGGCTGTAATTTAAATGTTAGATATTGTTGGTTAATCCATGATTTCAACAGGGATTATACTTTAATTCATAAGTAAGCTGTCATATATAATACTTAACATTTTAAATTTCGAGAAAATTTTGCCCATGCGCAGAAGCGCATTGAACTTAATTACCTTATTCTCCTAACCATGGTGGCAAGTTCAGCTGCAAGATGCTGCGCAAAAACGGTAAATAGACCGTTTAAAGACGAATAAAACATTTACTCAGTGGTTCAACGCCTTCAGTACTCTATGGGCTAGCTGTAACAAGTGAGTAGGGAAGGGATTTAAACTAAAACTAATGCCCACATATGCAACTTTTTTAGTTTTTTGTGTGTCAATAAGGTCAAGTAGAAGTGGCAATAATATAATCCCAAGTAAATTCATAGAACAAATAAGCGATGGATGATGCTGCTAAACTTGGAGTTGTTTTCAAGGGGGGAGGAATTTTAATTTTAAAAAATTGGTTGAATTAGAAGAATAAAAAATTGCTAATAGGGAGAAAGTTTTGAAGAATTATGCGGAGATGGAAGAAGATAAGCACTGTGTTCACTTCACATTTACAAAAAAAATTTCAAAATTTTTTTTTCCCCATCTCTCATCTCTCCAATCATTAATCACCTTCTCTCTCTACTCATACCCATCTCTCCAATTATTACAACTCTCTCTAATTATTACTTTTTTCCAAAAACTCATCCAAACACTATCTCAAAAATATTTCTCAAAATATTATTCTCAAAACTTTCAACCAAACAAAGCGAAGATCTCTGATGGGAAGGATGATGCTTCTCCCTCTTGGGAGTTTTAGCTTCTTTATTCTTTGGAGCTCTGATTTGGGTCTATTTGTTTTTCGGTGTTTTTTGGGTCTTTAGGTTTTTCATGTTCTCTTTTGGGTGTTTCTAGTTTTGGTTTGTTTCTTGCCTTCCTGGCTAGTTGGGTCATGGGTGGCGATTTTTTCGCCGGTGTGCCCTTGTCCCTTTAATCTTTGCTCTTCCTCCAAAGATTAATAAAAAAAATATAAAAAAATAGATAATAATAAGCGTCCAAACTTAGTCATTTACCAAGTGCAATTAGCTTGGCTTGATCAAGAATCCATTTCATCCAAGTCAAGTATACTTTCAATATTTTGAAGGGTTTTGAACCGATGCTTTCATTACCATTGATTTGGATTTTGAAATGGTTTCAAGAATGAATTGATTTGAAATGCACCAAATGTTGGTTCTCCTTCTTGTCGGCCTGATTTTTTTCAGGGTTGTTTTTCATTTATTTGAGCCGAAATAAGATAAACACATAAACTAGTCGAGGACGGACGCAAGCGTGGGTTAACCTAGACGATCGACCACCCTACAAATTCCAAATGTTTTTTAATTATAAATATAGTAATTATCTTTAAAAAAATTAAAATTATATATGTTTCCGCCCAACTAAATGTTGCTAGAGTGTTCGCCCAACCCATATTCAAATCCTGCATCCGTACGTCCCTAAAATCAGCCATAGAAAAAATTGCAAAATAAGTAGTTGACAGAGAGGAGATTAAGGAGACAAACTGGAATAGATAAATTCCTGCAGGATGTTGAAGTTGTTTCCACTTTTGAATGAAGAAGGCGTTCCAGCCAATATAGCCAAAGCATGAAATTTGAGATCTTCTTCTCCCCCCAAATCCCAATATGCAAACCAATGGTAGCGTTTAAGCAGTTTTAGAGCAATGTCTGTACGACTCAGAACAATAAGAGTTAGCTAAGGGAATAGTTATTTAATTTTCTAAACTATGAAGTTTGGTAGCACTTTAATAACGTAGGAGTAACTAAAAAAGGAAAGGGCTAAAAACATCTCGCTAAGCAGCTGTTGTTAAGGTTGGAAAAATATATTGATTGAGTGAAATTTGTATAAAAATGTATGAAAGCATATTAAAAAGTATAAAAAGTTAATTGGAGTTGGTTTTTTTTTTTTTTTTGTGATCCTTTTCTTTTAAAAAGGACCCCCTTAGTAATACCCTCTTGCCAAAATTCTTGTTTTGTTTTTTGGCATGTGTGTTGTTAGTAAATTACATATATTTTTCAATTCATAATGTTCAATATGTAAAAGTTCTGTGTAATAGAAATAAGTGAGACCTATCAAATAATATCTATATTGTATATAAAAACAATATAAAATTAAAAATACACATTATTTTTTGAGATGTTTAGAATAGTGAAAGTGAACACGAATTACTTGGAACGGATGAATTAAAACCAGAATATTTCCATTTGATCCTTTCAAGAATAGCATCATTTTATTGGTCGCATGTGAATTAAAAATGTTAGGTATACAGTCATCATCTCTAATTACAACTCCAACCCTCCTAAGTGCTTTTCACTGTTTTACTGACAATGGTGCCTGGACTATTTTATGCGCACTTTGACTTGTTCCCTTTCCGCTTTAGTCAAAGACAAACCATCCATGCCGAGACTAGGGGATTCACAAAAAATTTCTTTTAGTTTGAGCCCAAGAATTAATCAAACTCATAAGTCATACCTACCAACCAACCGTATAATAAAATAATAAAATGGATTTTGTTAATATGTGCCCCTAAGGCGGAAGGCACATGATAATGTTCATTAAACGAGCCTAATTAACCCAACTTTTGTCAAAATAGTGAAAGTAATTTATTGCTTGTGTTTCAAACTTACATTTCCCATACAAACAAAGACAAATAAATGAGTTAATGTACTCTTTATCATATGTCTATGGGGCACATGTTAACAAAATACTAATAAAATTTACTTACCGTATAGTTGGCTACGTGTGAGCTGATACAAAATTCTGAACCCCCGATCACCTATAAAGCACCATTCGTCCGTGAGAGGCATCAACCATTGAACCGTCTCCCTGTCTCCACGCTCAGCAGCGTCGAACAGAGGTGTCTCTCCCAAATGGGTCTCCATATTGGGCAAATGCTTGTTCTTCCCCACTAGCAGTTTCGCCACCTCAATGTTGCCGAATCCGGCCGCCCTGTGTAGGGCAGTCCGGCCGCCGTTGTCGCATATGGCTAGGTCATCCCTCGACATCTTCTCCACTAATTTCTCCACAAAATCCTTTCCCCCAACCATTTTAACGGCCACGATGAGCGCCGTTTCTGAGTCGACTGTAATGCGGGCCCTCACTGCATCGGGCTCTTTTTGTATGAATTTATCGGCGGTTTGCCAATCACCTTTGATTGCGGCTTTGTACAGTGGCAAATAATAGAACAACCTGTAGTCTTTCTCTGCAAAAGAAATTGTCGCTAACTGATCAAAAATAAGCAAACTAAAGTTTTAATGCTGCTAATCCTTTTCTCAATTACTATTACAGTGGTTCGAATTTCACAAAGGACAACCATTTCAAATGTAAGTGAACTTCAGGGCTCCATAATTTTTCGTTGTATATTCTAGCTAGGCTAGACATTCGATTATAGAAAAAGAATGAAGAAACAGAGAAGAGGTTTCGAAATGGTATGGAACGATATTGATTGAGTTTAAACGGATTACGAAGTTTAATTAGTCGAACAATTTTCATTAATATCGCTTTTAAAAACTAAATTTCTTCACTTCTTTAACTTCAACAGATTAAAATGATTTTTCTTTTTTTTTTCACTTATTCGACTCATAGAAGGAATTTACTCATATTCGTAACATACAAAAAATAATTGTATTCCACTTTATTATACTTGTCCATCGGTCATTTAAGTTTATTATTGTGACCCACCTGATTTTTTAAAAAAAAAAATGCTATTTCCTTTATGAGGTCTATTTTGATTTTTATTAACTGTAAAAATGGGATATTTCATATTTGTGTTGTCCATGTCTTGTAGTATTACTTTTCTACTAAATACTATATGATGGGCTGAGTTGGCTGGGAGGATATACATGCATGGTAGTCTTAGTGTCACCATATTCACTATTGCGGTTAGAGACTGAAATTATGCAAAGGCAAAACAAGTCTGGGGTTGAATAGGACTAATAACTAAAAATTAATCACGTCTAGTCCAAGCCAATCACCCAAGTTCCATGACTGTTCAAGCAATTCAACAACTCCAACGCAAGAAAAAGAAAGTAAAGAGACAAGAAACGCAATATACGTGAAAACTACTTAAAGTCTAATACCCAAAGCATAAAACCACCACACCGGATCTGCTGTCCCCAAATAGTGTCCCCCTTTGGTGTCCTATCCCCCTATTGCTGCCATGTGTCACACACTAAAAACCCTTTAATCTATTGTTAAATCCTTTCTCCGCTAAAATGCCATTAAAATCATTCTCCGTTAGAACTTCTAACCCTTTAGTCTCTTTTTCACTTAGTCTCCTTTTCGCCTCATTTTCTGGAGAAAAGAAAAGGCACACAACTTTTCTTTTATGATCAGATTGGAGCTATTGGGTTTCTCTTCCTGATAATGCCCTTCATTTCAAAGGTCTCCAAGTTTATATATAGGTATAAACATGTACATAATATAGCGATTTGTAGTCCATTTTAGCTTGTTACTCGATCAAGATTTTAAAATCAGAGAATTCTATTTTTGTTTTTGTGGTTTTCAACATCGGTTCTACGGACAATCTATTCCTTTTGAAACATTTGAAGATGCAGTGGATAAAGCAAGCACTCGTGGCTATTTCTTTCTGATTATGCAGAGTTGGTCATTTAATTACTTGAAGAAAAAATTATTTGCGCATAATTCCACGGCTATTGTTGTTGGCAGATCGTATGGTGAAAGTGAGTATTTCAACAACTATTTACGGTATTCCCTCCATCTCACGGTTTAAGTTTTTTACGACAAAGCATTTTTTGGATTAAAAAAAGTACAATTTCGGCATAATTTTTGTTGGCTGGCAATGCCTTGGAGCAAGATTTTCTCCTCTCCTTTTTTTTTTTTGTTATCAACAAACCAAATTGGTGCGTGGAGTGAAAATAAAATTGGTTTTAGCCCAGAGCACATGATTAGAACTCTTGATTTGCCCAAATCATGTGTTTGACATAAAAAATTTAGAATACATCTACAGGAAATTAAATCATCTTTGATTTCCTTTTAAAAAAAAAAAAAACTCTTGTTTGGACTTTAGAGTGAAACGGCATTTTTTTTTTTCAAGAAAAGGAGGTGAAAAGGCCCGTTGGTTATTGACAGTGAGATGTTTTCTAACAGATGAAGCTTAGTAACGGACTAAAAGATTTTTCCCCACTAAAAAACAAAGAAAGAAAGACTAAAGGGTTTTTAGTGTGTGACACATGGCAGCAATAGGCCGGGGTAGGACACCAATAGGAGACACCATTAGGGGACAGCGGATCCGGAGTGTAAAACCACGGCCTTACTCTACTTATATTTCATAATCCAAAAGATGCAAGAAATTGAAAAACAAGGAATTTTACTTGTTCTTCTTGGCTCCAATTCTTGAACTAGAACCTTGTGCTCCTTGAATTCATGAACCCACGAGAATTACCATCTCGATCTCCGCATCTTCACGACTCCAGATCATCCGGGCCAAGTAGACTAAAAGGCACCCAAACATGATGAATGAAAAAGATTTGATTCTTATGAAGATTTTTGAAAACCAAAATCAATCTAGAGTGAATCCATGGAGAAGAAGACTCTAGATTGAAGAAAGATGAGAAGAGCAAATTCAAATCATCAAGAATATCAAGTTCCACAAAGAGAGAAGGGATGAGACTTTCTCTCTCCAAAAATGGGCTGATTTTTCAATGAAGTGTCTACCCTAAAATGAGAGAAAAAGAGCTTATATGGTGCACAAATTCAAATTCCTCATGTAAGCCTCTCAAAACATGACACATGTCGTTAAAAATTGCTACCAGACACGTGTAAATGCTTGTGAACTCAGCAGTCACTAAAATGACACGGGCTATCAAATGCTTACAAACGCCAAGTGCAAAGCAAGGGCTATCAGACGCGTGTAAATGCTTGTAAACGCAATGAGGGATTCAAAAGACTAGAATTCAAATGCCTTTGTCAAAATTATGATTTAGGAAGTGTATCAATGCACTTGACTAAGTAAAACACATGAGGCCTAAACCATGATGCAAACATGCATGCATGAGTATACCTTTCCGGATTGAGCTTCGAAACACTCAACAAGGCATTGTCTTGATCATGAAGCTTGTAATCTCTCGAACGGAGCATCTAGACTCAAGCCCAAAGCACTCAACCTCCCAAAACCCCATAGGCAAATTAAATACACCGAAAGGCTTGACATAACCCGGAAAACGCCAACAAAACTAACAGAGACTTTCTCTCTCTACAATGCATAGCCCTGAAATCGACATAACTTCTCCATTTGATCCAAAATCAACGGAAGAAAAAGACCATCTGAAACGAAGCACAAAGAAAATCAAGAGTAATCAATTGGAAAATCCTTCTGAGGAAGCAAGCCCCATGGAAACTGATCAGAATATTTTGGGCCAGACCAATACCCCCGAAATACAAATGGATAACACAGACAAGGGGGATTCTACAGGGGATCAAGGAAAGAAATTTATAGCTCAAAGAAAACCTTCTGAGAAGGCTAGATCCTTTAAAGCAGCTCTTCTTAACGCACACACAGTCTATGGAATGTGAAAAACAGAAAACTTCTGATTTCGATGATGACAGTGATGATCAAGATGCAGAGACTGCCAATACAATTTTCAGAATTAAAGTGGACTTCTCGAAAGAACTCATGGAACGCATAAGGCAGAACCACGAAGGATGTCTGATTATCAAACTTCAGGGCCGAAATATGGTTTTCAAGCACCTTATGGATAGAATTTCAAACCTGTAGTATCTTGAAGGGCTTTTCACCCCTGTAGATCTAGGTTTGGTATTCTATCTTACATGATTCGAATCAAAGGAGGATTACAACAAAGTCTATATGGGAGGCCCGTGGATTATCCAAGATCACTACCTAATGGTTAGAAAATGGCAACCCCAGTTCAAAGTAGACATGACATCAGCGACTCGGGGGATGGTGTAGTGCAGAAAATGCACTGCACCGTGTAGTGCACCATCCGAGACCGTCCATTTTGAGAATGGATGGCTCGGATTTAATTCAGCTGTACGGGGAATAAATCCACGTAAGCCTGGATCACGTGCTTCCTTAACTCAGCCCTAAATCTGCAAGACAAAAAAAGGGTTAGAGCACCTTTGCCTCTCGTTGGCAAAGGCCCTTCGATGCCTAAGTTAGTATTTCATACTGGAATTCTTAAATCACAATGCGTATGAAAAGGGGCTTCACAGCGTACCTTTCTTCATGGGCATAGTGTTTAAGTGTAAATAGCTTGTTGATTTAGGCATCTCGTGCCCCAGTTTCCTATTGGCTTTAGGAATCCTTTTTCTAATAGGACTTTTCTATTAGGAGCAAGCTTCCATGTCCTGCTAGATCTCATCTTGCAGTGGTCTTTCTTTCCATAGAGGATTCTTTCCTATACAGGGTGTACTCCCAATCACGTTAGGACTTCCCAAATCAATCCCTTATTCCACGGGATTGCTCCTTATCACATAAGGAACCATCACAGAATATTCTAGAATGTCTCACCGCCCTATACGTGGCGGTGCCGTTCTTCCACGTAGCTCGGAATAAGCCGTACATAGCTCAGCTCATTAAGCCGAGCTGAATTATGTATTCCAGAATGCTGTTTAAGCTATATATGCAGCCTACCTAGCTTGGCCATATCAGGGGCATCTCTTTGTGTTCTATGCCGAGCTAGTGCATCCCGACTTATTAGTTCACTCTTATCAATCTAGCCTTATTCGTGGCCAAACCAGCTCGGCCCAGGGCTCAAGGACTCCCTATGTTATGCCGAGCTTATTCACCCGCTTCGTGCTGTCTGCTCAAGGCACGTGCTATGCCTTTTACTAGGATTATCATATTTTACCCACTCCACCAGCAGTGAATTGAATCCAACTGTCGATTGTTTGGATTAAATTCGAGCCGTCCATTGTCGAAATGGACGGCCGGATGATGTGCATTGCACCGTGTAGTGCATTTTCTGCACTACAGGGACCCCTTAGCCTGACATCAGCTATAAAAACTGCAATCTGGATGAGATTCAAATACCTCCCGTATGAATATTATGACGAGGAAAGTTAATGGATTATTGCGGCCAAGCTAGGGGAGCCACTCGAGGTGGATCATAACACCATAGATGGATTACGGGGCAGTTATACTCGTGTCTGCATTGAACTGGATTTAAGCCAACCATTGGAAATTTCGGTGGCAGTAGGTAAGTATGACTATCTAATTGAGTATGAACACATTCATCTAATTTGCTTCTCTTGTGGCAAGGTGGGTCACCGGAAAGAAAACTGCAGCTTATTATCGGCGCTAGAGAAGATGGAAACTGAAAATCTGACTGTACAACATTGCACTGTAAAAACCAGATGATCTAGGTTATGGTGACTAGATGATTGTTACCAGGAAAAACAACAAGCCCAAGCCATATGGGCCTAACCAAAATGGAGTGCAAAAAGAAAACAAGGCAAGGGCCCAAAAAGCTTCAAAAGACAACTCCAACCCAACTCAGAAAGAAAAAGGAGGCCCAAGTAACTTAGAATCTAAAAAGGGCAAAGGCCCAATGGCTCAACAAATGAAAACCGATGCTAGGCCCAATCCAGCCAAGCCCAGAAACTCTGTTTCGGCAGCCCAGAAAAGAAAAGGGATGCCCTCCTAGGTAGAATACAAGTTTGATTCCAACCCTCTCCTTAAACAACCAACCCAAGCCCAAACCCACATTCAAACCCACAAATGGCATAATTATTGACCTTAATGCTAAAAGCCCTTTAGACTCAAACTTTCCCAACCACTACTTTTCACGCCTCACCTGGAGAAGATCCCTCATCCTCCTCCAACCCTAACTCTCAAAAAGTCCCACTAGACATAAATATCCTACCAACAAAAACTTTCCCTGAATTTGCCTGAAATCCAACCCTTAACAATCAGTTGTCACAAAGTGAAATGGCTCCTTGAAGCAGAGACAGAAGTCATTCACCTAGCCGCAGTTGCATGGTGGACAGAGGAACTGAGCTTGAAACTCAAAGTTAAGAAACAATTTATGGGAAGCATTGATCCGCATCAAATATCAGCGAAGCCACGCAAGAAAAGGAGACCAACATTGGTTGACATGAGAAATCCCATTAACACACCTGGTATCCCTCCTCTTGACCCCAACTTTTTAATGGATAGCTACCAAATCATTATTTGGAATTGTCATGGTGCTGGAAATGACCGCTTTAAGATCAACTTTACTGATTTGGTTCGGCAACATAGACCAAAGATTGTAGCTCTACTGGAAACTAAAGTAAATCTCCAATCCATGGGATCCTTTTTTAAAAATATGGGTTGTACCAGGGACACTTTCACAGATCCTAATGGGAGATCAAGAGGTATTTGGGTATTGTGAGACCCTACCGAAGTGTCGGTCTTCACTATATCCATAAACCCTCAAGTCAAACATGTTAAAATTCAGAGAAATGGCTACGAAGATTGGGTCCTTTCTGCTTTGTACGCGAGCCCGAATCCCAGACTCCGTGATATCTTATGGGATGGACTTAAGGATTTTGCCGCAGCAAACCATCACCCCTGGACTGCTATTTGGGACTACAATGAAATTGCTAATGTGGGGGAACGCAGAAGTTCAGCCCCGGATACTAGTCATAACTAGTGAAGGAGATTTCTTAATAATATAAATGAGTGCAATCTCGTGGATATTAGCTCTTCCGGCCCTAGATTCCCCTGGTCTAATGGCCGCCAAGGATCTACCAATGTCCAAAAACAACTAAATAGGGGCGATCGCTTTTCCCTGAAGGTATGATCCAAAATCTCCTTCGTACGTATTCTGATCATTCTCCCCCTCCTTATTCATTTGCATGGTAATTTAACTACTACCCCTTGAATAAACCGTTTAGATTTGAGGCTGCTTGGATCCTTGATCCGTCCTTTGAAGAGATTGTGACTAAAAATTGGAATGGGAGGAACTTACTTGACAAAATTGATAATTTTTCTCAAACTGCCATTAAGTGGAACAAAAATGTCTTCGGTAATATTTTCAAAAAAAGAAAAATGGACCCCTGCTAGAATTTGTTGAGAGAGTGCCTTAAATTTGGCTTTTTCGGAAGAGGTGTACAATTTTTTCGCGCTCCGCATGCTGTCAGGATTTCATGGAGGTTTCTGGAAAAGTCGCCCATACGGGTTTTAGGACCGCCGGGGCAGTTTTTACAGTTTCAAAGTTTTTCGGCTCTATTCTGGAAATCCCGCTCAGGCAGTTTTGCAAGGCGAAAACCCCTCCTAGGCAGTTTTGTCCGAGTTACACACGGATTTAGGCGGTTGACACATTTTGATGGATTTTAACCTAATTTTTTTGTAGCTTCTTTATATAAAACAATGTTGGGGGCTTTTAGGGTTGCATCCTTTGGCTATTGCTCTCATATTTGTGGCCTCTCTAGACTTCGACAAGGTGACTCACTATCGATCCCCTTACTTATTTGTGTTGTGCATGGAACACCTATCCATTCTTAGTGATAACAAATGTAAGAATGGCAATTGGAAGGGTATTCAAGTTTCTTAGTGAATCCGTAGCCCTTACCCATTTCTTCTTTGCGGATGACCTTTTACTTTTTGGACAAGCCAAACTCTCCAATTGTAGAGACATCACGGAGGTCTTAAATGAATTTTGTGACTTATCTGGGCAAACCGTGAACCTCACCAAGTCTAAATTATTTGTGTCTCCCAATATATCCCGAACCAAAGCTCGTAAACTAAGTCATTACCGTGGCATAGCTCTTACCAATGACCTCGGGAAATATATAGGTGTTCCCCTCTTGCATAAAAGAGCTAGTAAGGATCATTTTAAACATATCATTGAAAAAGTGCAAAGTGAACTTGCGGGATGGAAGTCGAATACTCTCATGATCGCGGGTAGAGCTACCCTTATCCAAGCTTCCTCATCCACCATCCCTAGTTATACTATGCAGACCATAAATTTTCCTACACGTTTGTGAGAAACTTGATCGTATAAACATGGATTTTTTATGGGGGGACACACAGGAGAAAAAGAAGATTCATTTGGTTAATTGACGCAATGTGTGCAAGATAACGACAAGGGAGGTTTGGGATTGAAAAAAGCTAAGACCCAAAATCTTGCCTTACTTAGTAAGCTTGGATGGAAGTTGTCCAACAATGATGATAGCCTTTGGGCGAAAATTCTTAGAGACAAATAATTGAAACACCGATACCATTCAATCTTGGCCTTGTAATCGCAACGCTTCTCATACTTGGCGTAGCATTATGCATATTAGAGAATTTCTTAAAAAAGGAACCAGATGGACAATTGAAGATGGAAATCTGTTGACTTGTGGAAAGATTGGTGGTGCAGTAATGGCCCTTTAGCGGATAGACACCCAGGTTTACATACTCAAACTAAGACCAAGGTTGCTGAGATTATTGAGAGTAGAATCTGGAATCTTACCGCTATTGATCACATCATAGACACTACCTCCCACAATGAGATTCTCAATGTTATGCTACCTGGGTTCTCTCAGGCCGCAGATCATTCTACTTTGATGAATTCACCCAATGGCAACTACTCGGCTGCTATTGCTTACGATTTCATCAACAATGAAAACACTGACATGAAGGGGTGGAAATGGTTTTGTAAAATGCTTTTACCTCAGAAATTCAAGACCATGTTATGGCTCATTTTTCATAATAAACTCCCCACCAATCACCTTCGTGCGAGGAGAGGAATTGCAACTTCGGATTTGTGTCCAAGATGCAATAACTATCCAGAAACTATTCAGCACTTATTTAGGGACTGTCCCAAAGTTGTGGCTCTTTTGGATAGGATTTTCCCTCGGGTCAGTTAATGAGAGCCGGATTTGGAAATTCCACTTCTGATTGGATTTCGCACAATTTAAAAAAGAAAAAAACCTCTTCATGTAGGAACTTGTATACCTTGCAAGACCCTCTTCTGCACCTCTCTCTGGAAAATTTGGACTCGGTGCCATACGTGAGTTCCAAAATTCGATGCTCTTATGCAAATGAGATTGTGGAAGCATTCAAATCCCCTCTTATTTCTGACCCTTCAAAAGACCGCCTAACACCATGGTTTCCTCCAAATACAAGTGGTCTAAAATTAAACACGGATGGATGTTGGTACGATGAAGACCGACAAGCTGGATTTGGAGGAATATTCAGGAATGAACAAGGAAATTGGGAGCTGGGATTTTATGGAAAAATGATGGCTGCATCTAGTCTAGAAACGGAAACATGGAGCATCTATAGAGGCCTCACAATCATCTTGGAAAAAGGCTGGATCAACATCCAAATTGAGTCGGATTCCCAAATTGCGATGATTCTTTTCAACAAAGGAGCCAATACCAACCACCCGCAAAGCAACATTCTAAATGATGGAAAATATCTTCTCAACCGAACTGGAAGCAACCTTGTTCGCATCTACCGTGGAGCAAATCAATGTGCTGACTATCTAGCACGTCTTGGAGCAGAGCAGAATGAAGAACTTGTGGTGACACGCACTTCCCCTGGCTATTAGGGAATGCATGATAAGGGATAGCCTCAATATCCGGCAAATCCTTGACTAGTGTTTTCTCTACGTAGCTATGGTTTCTTTATTATCTATTTGGGCTTGTAACAAACTCCCTACACCTGTGATGCAGATTGCTACTTTTCTTTAGTTTCTAATTTATTTCCGAAGTACAAAAAAAAAATAAAAAAAATAGAGAACTCTATGCGTGCACGTATAGCCTTGGGATTTTATAAGCTTTCAACATGAAAAAAGCGAGACAAGGAATAGGAGTCAGTGATTGAGAGATTCACGCGTGAGATGGGTTTTAGAGTTAGAGGAAACCGTGAGTTAAGGAGCCATGGGCCGACCGATCAACACTAATATGATATCCAATTTGGACAAGATTTCAGTATGTTCTTAACGACGGTGATGCCTACATGTTTAACGGTGGTGATCTCAATTAAGGTATAGGATGTATATAACATACGCTCTAAATTTTCGGAGTATTTCTTTTGTGGTCCTGCTTTCAATTCAACATTTTTTGCAATGGAATGAATAATAAAAAAGCTCCAAATTCACGATTTTTTGACCTAAAAGTAATAAATTTTTAGTTCTGACAAAAAATAAATGGTTCTTTAAAATAGTAGAAAACAAATGCTTTACTCCGCTGCAAAAGACAGTCCAATCGGCCGTAAAACAAGGACTTCAAAATGTATTTATAGCAAAAAAAATATCAAAATTTTATTCACAGATTTATTTTTTGTCTACTGATTTGTGAAAGATCATCAATGTCTACTGATTTGTGAGAAAAAGTTCGAGTTTTTTGACACAGATTTATTTTTTTGAAATTCTCTTTCTTTGGACCCAACTCTCTTAATTTATTGAAACAAAGGCAGTAGTTCTTAATAATATTTACAGTTTTTTATCAAAGCAACTCCTCCAATGATTAAATAAAATAATTATTTTCTTGAAAATATGTTAGAGTTGATAGTTCTATTACTATTCAACATAAAAAAACACCTCGGGGGTAGTGAGATTTACCATAAATGTGTTTACGCTATACTACAAGTACTTCTGCTACTATTATGGTTATTGTTAGGGGTGTCCACGGATCGGATCCGGACGGATCGGATACGGATCCGATCCGATCCGCTCAGAGCGGATTATGGTTTTTAAGATCCGGAACCGAACCGAACATACACGGATCGGTTACGGATCGGATCGGATTGGGTCGGATCGGGAGAATTTGATAGATTAAAGAAGGATTATTGAGCGGATTGAGCGGATCAAGCGGATCCGATCCGATCCGGATCCGGAACCGCCAGATTAGAAATTCTCGATCCGGAACCGAACCGAACATTCACGGATGGATCAACGGATGGTTCGGATCGGTTCGGATTGGTCGGATTGGCGGGTCGGATGATCCGCTGGACAGCCCTAGTTATTGTAGTCTGTAGATGAGTATAATAAGTCAGAGTTGATAGTTCTATTACTATTCAACATAAAAAGAAACGGTGAATTTTTAGATATAAGTCTCTCTTGACTCATGTCATCAGGTATTTAGACAGAAAATTATTAACTAAAGGTGTCAGTGAAACACACGTAAAAACCATAGGGGTTTATTGTTACTTCTTTTACATGAGGGGTATCCTTCATTAAGACACACCTCGGGGGTATTACTGACCTAGTAAATATGTTTACGCTATACTACGAATATTTAACTCTTCTACTCTGCTACTATTGGTCGAGATACAACTCGATGAAATCTTATTTTTATTTCTTAAGATATTATTATATCTTCTACTGTTATTCTTACTTCTGTATTCTTAATTTTTCTAGTATAATGCCCACTATACTTTTAAAATTAGAATCTTACGTACCCAGATTAAGTATTTAACCGTTACCACAACATAGTTTGCGTAGGGATGAGCTCAGTAAGTCCTCGGGCTTGGGCAATCCCCGGACTTGGGCAACCATAATAAAAAGTTTTTTAAGTTATATTTAAATATGATGAACTTTCCCAAATTATTGCAAAGTGCTTATGTAGTTTCTTGGTCACCATATGTTGTTAAGATTAAGCGTAGCAGAGTTTAAATCTCATGCCCTAGGTTTTTTTGACTTTGCCTTTTTCAGGCCCCTCTTTCCCTTTAACTTTTCTATTTTTGCGATTTATGGCTTATTTTTTCCCCCTCTCAAGCCACAGTGTTACGAAAATCAAATCACGCAATTACTTTGTTACAAATTTTGCATGCAACAAACAAAATAGTAATTTAAAAGTGATATGTTCTTATATTTGATTAAAATAATTTTTCACAAAGAGGAAAAATATATAGGCAGAGTACAAGAAGAAATAATGGAATTTTTTTTTAATTATGCTACCTACCTAATCTAATTGATTACCTACCTAATAGTTACAGCTAATTACAGAGGATGACAATATAATTACAAAACATTTTAACAATGGGACCGGTTTTACTAACACAACCTTTAACACAATATTTGACACTCCAAATCTTGCCGTTGACACCAATGGACGAGATTAAGTCGTACACTCCCTCCCCCTCTATATCTCACGTGGTCCCTACTTCTCCCTTCATCAATTGAAACACTTTCTTTCTCTCTCTCTCTCTCAACCCTCGTCACTTCCTACACTAGACATAATCTCAACTGCGATTCTTTTACTTGCTCTTCTAAGATTAGGATCAATCATAATAATCGAAAAAGGAATTCAATTCCTGAAAAGATTCCAAATGAGTTTCACACGAATAGAATTATGAGTGCGAAAATGAAAAATCTGTTACGCATACTAATCTTATCAGAACTGAAATATTCGGGTGGGAACAATTTTTACTCTGAATCGTTCATTGTTTGGTACGTGAAGGCACCATTGGAGGTGATATACAAAGAGTACTACAACGCCTAGGTGAGGAATCAGAGGCCACCCCATTTCATCAATCAAGTGATAGGCTTCGCTTACGTTTTCCTACCCAAAATCGAACTCCGACAACTCGCAGGCGGCTACTTCGCCCATATCGGAGGGCGGGATTCGCTGGAATAGTTTCAGGTCGTGTGAAGAGAACAAACACGATGGTTCAGTTTGAGGAAGAGAATCTGATAGAGATTTGTTTAAAAAAAAATTGATTGAGATCGACGTAACTCGGCAATATTCCGGCGAGAGTTGAGATTGTTTAACCTCGACTGATTGCAAGGTAAGATAGGTTGAAAAGAACAGGGAAGAGATTTGGGTTTGGATTGGTATGGGAAAGAACAATGATAGATACGCACCCTTTGTGCCACTCCTCACCACACCCTCACTCACATGGGGTGTGGTCCCCACATGTGGCCACATGGTGGGGAGTGGCACAAAGAGTGCGTATCTATCATTTTGAATAGGGAACACGTGAGGGTGAAGAGAGAGACAGAACACGTGCTAAGGGCATCTCTAGTGCAGTACCTAAAATCACTACCTAAAGTGCCCTAACTAGTTAGCTAAGAAAAACCTCAAAAAATGGTCTCTAGTGCACAAAACTTGGCTCCCTAAAATCCTAGGTGGCACCCCTCACTACCTAAAGTGCCCTAAGTGACTACCTAAATTTGGGGAGGGACTTAAGGAGAGAGAAAGATGAGAGAGATAGAGAGAGAGAGGAGAGAGGAGAGAGAAAGTTGCTTGCATTTATAAGCCATTGTTTTTTGGTTATGAGACCCACTTAAATGGGTCCCACATACACTTTAGGTAGTATTTTTAGGGAGCCTCATTAAAGTGAATTTCTTCTTGGCTAGCTAACTAAGTTCTTAGCAAACAAAATTGGGTCCCACATGTGCTTAGGTGTACACTTTAGGGAGCATTTTTTAGGTAGTGCACTAGAGATGGCCTAAAGGTGTGCAACTTAAGTTTTAATCTGGTCCATTAGTTTCAATGGCAAGGATAAAGTGTCAAATGTGTGGTGTTAAAAGTTGTGTTACCAATGGATTTTGTCAAAAAAAATTGATAAAATCGAGCTCTTGATTTTATCTTTTGGTAAGGAGAATTGATAAAATCTGTAAATTTTTGAGATTTTTGAATGCAAAAATCTACAGATTTTATCAAATTTCTTTACCTATGGATAAAATCCATTGGAGAACTTAGCTTTAGTTGAACCGCTCCTTTGAACAATATGGAACGAAACACTTGTTATTGGTTTAGTTTAAACAAGTTACGAAGATTAATTAGTCGAATAATTTTCATTAATGGCGCTTTTAAAAAGTAAATTCCTTCACTTATTTAACTTGAACAGATTAAAATGATCTCTTTTTTTTTTCTTCACTTAATCGACTCATTGTTTACACCCAAATTTGGCACAAGGGCTTGACAAGGCCTAAGAGGCCTGATACGTGATCAAACAGGCCAAAAATCGAAGGAAGCTTGTAATGTCTATGGCCCATGAGGCCCAATAGCGCACTGGTCTTGTGTTAAAGGTTAAGGCCTTGCAAACATGAGTTGGAGGCCAGGTTCAAATTGAGAAGAAAAACGGTTAGGGAGTGAGTTTCCACGTGAAGAAAATGTGGAAAGGAGTGATAACCGTTTGTCATTATCACCTCCGAAAGTTAATTATCAGAAAATTGGAAAAGAAGATTGTTGCCAGGAAAATAAGGAACGGTTATGCCACATGGCACAAAGCCGTGACCTCACCAAAAGCACCACGAACCCATTAACCTGAAAAATAGGAGGCCTTTTTATGGGTCCTTAGGCCTTTTTACCACAAAAATAGGACCATGACTTTTGGTAACTGCCAATAACCGTCATGATGGAGGGAAAATTAGCGGTCGAGGACACATGATAGCATCAAATTAAGGCGGGAAAATGCCTAGGACACTTGGCATCATCTCGGTGCAATGGAAGTTAGCACCATGAACCTATAAATATTAGTTTTGAAGGTTAATGAAGGGTTCTACAGCCATCAATCTCACGGTTAAAATCAAACTCATGTCTCTCGACTTATCTCCAAAGTCCTCAACCTATTGCATCCATTCAACCCCGCTGAAGTCTCCAATACTATTGAGTCCTTTATTTTCCAGTCATTCAACAAGTCTAAATCGAGTTTAGCCCTTGTTATTGACTACATGGTACCCCACTTTTGTTAATCATCATTAATAAAAGTTGGTTTTATTTTTATCTCGTTGCTCCTAATTTTTCACAACGGTTGGGAAATTCTAAGTTCTCGCACGTAAGGCAAACCACGAACCATTTGCAACTCTAACCTTTGAGGGTTGCACGCAATCGCACGAACGAAGTCAGAAAAGGTTTCGAAGGCCTCCATCACGTTTGGACTGTGACGTACAGTTCTGGCACGCCCAGCTCACAAACCACACTAGACGCTTGTGGTTTCTTCAGTGTTAACACGCATAAAAGGATTTTACTACATATTAGTAATATATGGGGAAAAAAAAAATGTGCTCCACTTTATCATAGATGTCCAATATCGGTCATTTAAGTTTGTCATTGTGACCACCTAAAGGTGGAGATTTGTGTACTGACTTAGGACAAGTAGAAAATCTCTCTACTTTTTTATTTATTTATTTAAAGTTTAGCTATCTATTTTCTCTTGAAGTGCTTCAAAAACGCTTTCCATTTAACTAATTATAAGGTCCTTCGATTGACAGCCAAGTGAACCTTAGAAAAAAAATAGAATTATACAAATTTCAATGTACTTTTTATATTTTTTAAATACATTTACACATGCACTTTTAACAAATTTTAATGTACTTTTTAAACCTTAACTTCAGTGGGTAATTTTTTTAACATTTTTATAACCTATATTCTATTAATATAGTTTTGTTTCCCCTTTTGGCGGTGTTTTATATTGCAAAAATGAGAGAAAAGAGGACCGAGAAAGAGAGTTATGAATGAAAAATCAAAGAACATTAAGGAGTAATAATTGATTTTCCCGCTCCCCTTTGTTTTTATGGGGCTACTGCGGTGGTGCCGCGTGTTGCAGCGGCGGTGTGGCACGATGTAGCGGCGCGGCGGTAAGGCAAGTTGCAATGGCAGTGCAACATGATGCAACGACGTCAGCTTGGGTTCTTCCGATTCCGTCATCTTTGACGAAGGTGATCTTTGTCATGGCCGGAGTTTATTTTGGGTGCACCTATTTGGTGGTTTTCGGCGTGGTTGATACTGGGCTAGCTCCCTATGAGCTGCCTTTTGCTTGAGATTGCGACGGTGGCATGAGGTGATCTTTGTCTTTGTTGGTGGTGCGTTACGGTGGTTACGGTGGTGACATGGCGTAGTTCACTACCTATTGATGATGACGGTGAGGACGAGGTTGTCAGATTGCTGCTATTTAGGGATTTTTTGTCGGACGAGGTTTTAATTAACGACAAATAACCTAAGAGGTATGAGAAATGACTACAGACGCCCCTGTCTGACCAACAAACAATTGTCTCAAAATTCTCAATTTTTTGACTCAAAATGTAATAAATTGTTTCAATTCTGACGAAAAATAAACGGTTCTTTGAATGGTAAAATATAAATGCTTACGTTCATTCCAAAAGAGAGTCCTATCAATAAAACAAGGACTTCAAAAAGTACATTCATGTTCAAAAAATCAAAATTTTATTCTAAGGAAATGAGTCATTAATATCTACTGATTTGTGAGAAAAAGTTTGAATTTTTTTTAAAATGGAATTCTGAAAAAACTCCCCCTCTCTCTAAAAATTGCTTTGACTTCTCTCTACCCTCAAACAACCGAACCCCTCACTCCTCCTCCATCCTTCTCTCTAACCATCCATATCCCCTCCGCTCCATCTATGTTTCTGATGTTCTCTTTTCTTCTACTCAAAATCGATCGGCAGCAATCTTGAGGTTGGACGGCGGCTCGTGCAATGGGATCGCTTTGTCATTTGATAAGCGTGTCCTGTGTGGGTTCTAAGTCGGCGACGAGGGCGGCCTGTGGTGAGGTTTCTTCTCCTAGTTTCTTTCCTCCTCCCGTCTGTTTGTTTTTTACCCCTAACCCTTTGTCGCCTTGGGTCCTCGTCTCCCTCCGCCTTGGCTACTCGGTTTCTCCCTCCAAGTGCTTCTCCGACCTGATCTCTATTGGGTTTTTGGGCTTTCGCTTCATGGCAAGGCGTTGTGCAGTGGAGGTTTTTTCTATCGTGGTCTCCCACCACGTGTGCCGGTGGGTACCGTGGTTCTTTGCTTAACGGCTCAGGGTGCATCCGAGATATCATCGTTTGTTCTTTGTTGGCTCCGCCACTTCTTCTGGTTACCTATGGTGGTGTGGTGGTTTTGTGGTCGTGGTGGATGTCGATGTTTGCAGTGGTGGTTGTCAGGAGCTTTGGCGGTGGTGGCGGTGATGTTTTGCACTGTGATCTAGGGTTAGGTTTAGGGTTTTCTTGGGGTTGGACTTTTGCCCATTTATTTGGGCTGGGTATCTTTGTTCTTTAATATTGTATTGGGCTCTTAGGCTATCAAGTGTATTTTTCATTGTTTATCTGGGCTTTCAGGCCATTGGGTGTACAGGCTTTGTCCTTGGTTGTTCCAACTTTCGGTTGGATCTTTTTTCTCCTTCTCGATGTACCATTAGTCGAGTTTCTTCAATAAATTTTTGTTGCCGAAAAAAAAAAAAAACTTTGAATTTTTTTGAAAGAGATGCATTTTTTTGAAATCCTCTTTTTATGGACTAAACTCTTTTTTCTTGAAATAGAGGCCAGGAGTAGTTCTTAATAAATTTTATACTTTTTGGTCAAAATAACTTCTCCAATGGTTAAATAAAATTATTTTTATTGAAAATAAGTGAGTTGATATTTTTTATTACTACTCATTATCAAAAATGGTGAATTTTTAGATATAAGCTACTCTCATCAGGTGTTTTGGACAGACAATTGTCAATTATTGGTGTCGGTGAAACACACATAAAAACCATAGGAAGTTATTGTTACTTCTTATACATGAGGGGTAACGTTCATTAAGACACATCTATGATATGGTAAAAGACATGGCGTAAAAGTAAAAGATGATATCTTACCCGTTCGAGCAATTTCTTCCCAAAGCTCCTTGGCAGATTCAAATCTACCCAAAGACATACTAAAAAACGAGTTGAGCCTGTTCCAAATCCATTCCCGTACCACATCTTCCGATCTTTTCCATGCCACGTATTCCTTGTTGACACTCATGCTCACCGTTTCGGGCGGGGCTTGAACGGTGCCGTCAATGAAACCGAGCAAGCCTTCTCTGGTAATGACTTCCAACATTTTTTGTCTCCACTCAACGTACTTTTTGTTCCACTCAACGTAGTTCGAAAATGATGGATATTGAAGCACGTTGGGGACCAATTCCTCCACCTTTAAATGTTCAGGGTATGGGTACGGATTTTGTTCGCCCTTGCTCAATCGAACCTTGTTGAGGACCGATTCCTCCACCATTACATCCATAGGGGAGAGGTCTTCGCAATAATGTGCTGAGGGCGATTTGCTTGAAGAAGCCATTGACGCGTGGGAGCCAGCAGTATGAGAAAACTCAAATTATTTTTATATCATGGTACCTGCATTATGATTGTTTCTCAGAACAAGTCCATTCGTAAATGCCGAAATAGGTTTTTTTCTACTTGGTGCGATGTCATAGAAATTGAAAAAGAGCAACATCGCGCACCAGTTCATTGCCATTTTGATACAATCTCAAATCCGAGCCATTGGATTATCATCATCTCATTTTGCAATGTAAATCAATTAAATTGAATAAAGTGGGAAAAATGGAATTCATTAAATTTTGTTTTTACTATATGATATTTCATATCATTCATATTGTAAAATCGCAATTTTCCATCATTTGTACGTATTCCAGATTAAATGGTCCGTATATCAATAAGTACCTGATCAACTTTCATCAGTAAAACATTTTTTTTTTTTTGGAAACTGGATGGCCCGTGCCACCCCGCCCCTCAACGTAGCTTCGTTCCTAAACTTATGGTATAATTCAGATTGGTTTAGAAAAGTGTCGCTTCCTGGCAGGATCGGTCGAAACGCAACAACTCAGAGAGCAAACTAAATCTCTCTTATGAAAAACCAAAACAGTTTCAAAATCTATAACTAGTACTGGATGCAAGACTCTTACAAAACAAAAGCAATGATTCAAACACAACTTCAATGCACTCATTTGAGCAAAAGAACAGAACCGAAAAGGTGATTCTTACTCTTTCGATCGCCCGGGCCAAATACACGAACCTTGGCTTCCAGTAAGAAGAGACGAACTGATCGCGCGCTGACAGACAGAGAGAGAGAGACAGAGAGGGAGAGGAGGAAGAGACACAGATCAGTATTTTTTTATTTTGCCAATCAGTAAGAAAATTTAAAGATGAGTAAATAAAGATGAGTAGCTAGCCACGTGTATCACAAGAACCGAAAAGGTTAGGTAGACCTCACAAACCTTTTTTTGGAAAATGACTGAGAAGCTTTCCGAACAAGGCCTAAACTTTTCAATGTTTTCATGGGCTAGCATTTTTCACTTAACTACCCTGATGTTTCTGACAACGAAAAAAATTCTCCCCTCAAATTTCTGAAATTGCACTACTTCCCCTGCCAGTCTTCTCCCCTAAGGTCTGCTAATG
The DNA here is from genome assembly GCA_016920895.1 of Vaccinium myrtillus. Taxonomy (NCBI): domain Eukaryota; kingdom Viridiplantae; phylum Streptophyta; class Magnoliopsida; order Ericales; family Ericaceae; genus Vaccinium; species Vaccinium myrtillus. Next base: position 70,511 of record JADGMU010001312.1, on the reverse strand, counting down.
GAAAACGCAAAAGTACATTTTTTCTGCATCATTGACCTCCTACCGAGGTCTCTAAAAATAACCAATACCTCCTCTCAAACATTTACACGTCCGCACTCTCTCTCTCACTTTTAAAATATAGAAACTCATCCGTACGTAAATTAAAACCGGTACTATGGTATTCCCATATTTCGATCACTATTATTATTACGTTAGGTTCTAATTCTAGCACTAAAAAAATAATTTTGTTATCTAAAAAGGTGTATCTATTGCTATAGATATGCCTATATGCGTTTGAGCTTCATAGTAGCAAAATAGAGGATAGTTATTTTTTGACATTGTAAATTGTTCCTCTAACATCTTTTTTTGTTTTTTTTTTTTTTTGCTTGTTTTACATATGGAAGTGATTTTGGCACTAACACTCCTCAAATTGATTTTGACACTCCCCTTTTGAAGTGCCATAATCAATTTCCTTTTCGTAAAACCATATATATGCTCCTTAATTGGTTTATTATCATGTTGTACTCTTAAAAAGTTCTTGTCGTTATTTGCACAAAAATCTTGGAGCTTCGTTAAAAAAAAAAAGGACTAGCAACTTTAATTCCATTTTATATGTGTCTACACCTAGGTACGTATATGGCTTTAAAAAATATAAATGGTTTTTTGTAGCTTCATCGTAACGAACATATTTGAAACCAAGTGTATTTATCATTTTTTATTTTAGACATGCATGCATATGTGAAATATATATATAATAACTTGGTCTATGTAAAGTATTTGTGATAAGGGGCATTAATTTCTTTTAAAATGAGTTTGAAAGACCGTTTATATCTTCCAATGTTTTATAAGGGTAAATTGGGCAAAGATATACTCTTAGATGGTGCTGTTAGCATTTCTGTCCAAATTTGTAACATTGTCTTAATGAGGGAAGGGGCAATTTGCTACCAACAACTTAAGCAGAGAGGAGGACAATGTTTCAGAAATCTGGTGGTGAAACTGAAGAAACAGAAATTTTTAAAAAATTCATAAATAAACCCCATAAATTTGGTGGTGACACCACTGGATAACTCAAAAAAGCTCTTAAAAGTTACTTATTTGTGTGGTTTGTTTGAATCTTAGTCATTCGTTTTGTTCTTTTGATAAAGAGATGTTGATCTGTTTTGCTAGATTGAGCTTTAAATGTAATTTTTGTTGAAATATAATTTTTAGTTGCCATTATTGTGATGTTTTTCTTTGATTTATGATTGGTAAAAGTATTTAACGTTTATGAATAACCCCACGCTTCTGAACTTCTGGAGTCGCTACTGGAGGGGAGAGGAGGTATTTGGAATAATCCCGAGCAACGGACGGTTCAAATGGTACACAACACGTGTTGTGCATCCTATGCACAACAACAGCCCCATGAGGGGAGGGGAGGGGAGGGAAAGAAGTAGGTACAAAATTGAATGGTTGGTGGACCACGCTGCACAAAGTGAATGGTTGATGGACCCCGCAGAATGGTTGAATGGTTGATGCACAAAACTGAATGGTTGATGGACCACGCTGAATGGTTGAATGGTTAAGGGACCACGCTGCACATGGGTAACAGTCGAAGTACAGACCGTTTGGGCACCCTACACGTATGTCCAACAGTTGTAATGTTATAAAGTGAAAAAACAATGAACACATTTTCCTAAAGTCAAAAGATTTACCATTACAATGAACACATTTTCCTAAAGTCAAAAGAATTATACTTTTTCGTTCATCTATTTTTTTTTTCTCCCAAATTTCATTACATGAGTTTTTGTGGACAATTGTAAAAAAAAAAAAAGGGTATTGCTATAGTCAGCCCTATGGGCTGATGGTAAGAACTGATCCGGTGTATCAATCTACATACCCTTTTTGGGTTTTTCTATTGTCAGCCCACTGGGCTGACAATAAGACAACAAAAAAACAAAAAAAACACATACTTCAATGTACTTTTTTACTTTCTCATACACGTTTACCCACTCCTATACACTTTTCACATATTTCCGTACAATTTTTCAGCCTTATAATCAACCCATTGGGTGGATTTTAGAATTTTCCTTCATATTTTGGTTGGTAGATTTTAGAAATTTTTTTGGTGATAATAGTTCTGTATTGGGTTGCATAATTTTTTTTCTTTAGTCAATTTTTTAATATTTTAACAATTTTTTTTTTTTTACTTTTTGCATAGAGGTATGCAATATAAATCCCAAAAATTAAAAAATAAATAAATAATTTGATAAAAATTCATTACAGACGAAAAAACATGGATAACGAAACAGTGAAAACTTTGGACGAAAACTAAACTAAACTAGAAACCAAACAAAGGTGCTTTGGGTAATGAATCACTTGGTTCATTTTTTTTTTCCCTTATTAAAAAATTGTATTTTTTTTATTTTGCGTCAACATTTTATTATTATTGGTTTGTCTCGATGAGAGGAATCACAAAAGTATAAAATTATTAACCAAATTTAAATTTTTTCTTATAAAGAAAAATAATGCAATAAACTACAAAAAAAAAGGATTATTTTTTGTCTTTGGGGAACTTCTTAAATTTGTTTGAATCCCACCACAAAATGATGTCATGCTTACCTCGCAATACACTTTTTGGTAAGCATGACATCACTTTGTGGTGAGACCCACATGTTTCAACTAATAGAAATGAGAGTTTTGTTCACCCTCTTTTAAGGAGGATGAACAACATTACTCTTGATGCTGACTGATTTTAGCAAATGAATTGCTAAAATCAAATAGAAAACTTAGGGGGTGTTCCACCAAGGTGGTTTTTTGAAAAAATTGGCATTTCACAGTTTTTTTATGTGATGTATTGTGAGAGAATGGCCTGTCTTGGTTTTAAAAAAAAAACAGTTTTTTATTAGTGGAACACCCCTTATAGAATGGGAATGGAGACCTGTTGTTCCCAAAGGACAGCAAGGATAACACCCCTTCAAAAACGGACCAGTCTCATGGTTACGAGAGCTGCTAGGGGTACCCCATCTTTTTGCACCGAAAATGCACCCCACGCCTTCGGGGACCCGCTTTTGGGTCTCACACGAGTGATCCGAACCGTTCATTGTTCTTAAAACATTTTTCCGAGGGGGCCCACCAAAAATCAGCTCAATCGGACGGTTAGAAGTGCTTGAACCAAATTCTCACCGTTTTAAAATTTGACAAGAATCGTACGGACTTAATTCAGAATTTCAGACTCTCCGTCTTGAATATTTTCACCAAGAAGCGTACTTCACTAGTACATATATTAAATGGGGTTTGGTCCTACGGGTTGCCAACGTAATAAAATTTTACCGGTCCTATTCGTTTCCCAGTTTAGTTTTACTTTTAGTTTTGATTACATCATTATTTTCCTTTTTCTCTCTCTATCTCTCTCCACTCATTACATCTGATGACATCATCAAAACTAAACTAAACTATCTAACCAAACATGACCACCACAATCATGCACCAAATATATACACGCACAGGGGTAACAGCGAAAGTATGTCCAACAATTGTAATGTTGCAAAGTGAAAAACAATTTCAAAGTGCAAAAAACAATGAACACATTTTCCTAAAGTCAAAAGGTGAACTATGAATTATACTTTTTCGTTTATCAATTTTTTCCCCCAAATTTCATTACATGAGTTTTTGTGGACAATCGTACAAAAAAAAAAAAAAAAAACACTTTGAAGTAGGGGTGAAACCAAAACCGAAAAAAACTGACCGACCGGTTCTGTTTTCGGTCGGGGAAAAGCTGGGTTGGCTGACTTCAGTTTGGACCGAACTGAACCGAAAAATTATTGGTTCGGTCTTGGTTTCCTGGAAATTGGTTTGGACCGAACCGAACCGAACCGAACCGAAATCATGCCAATTTGGACCGAATTACCCCGAAACCACCCCTATTTGGACCGAAAATCGAAAAAAAGATCTTGACCCCCCAAAAAAAACAAATCCTAGCCGTCCATCTCAATCTTAACTCCGGACAGAAAAAACCGGAAAAAATCGAACCACCCGAACCGATCGGTCCATTGTTTTTTTCGGGCGGGATTGGTTCCCAGCAAAACCACCCCGAACCGACCAGTTCGGTCCCGGACACCCCAAAAACCGAACCGAACCGACCGATTTTCACCCCTACTTTGAAGTACTCTAAATTTGCAACGGTGAGAGAGTTCAAACTTCAAATGGTAAATGAAAGCGAGGGATGTAAAAATGGCCAGCTATTTTCTTTAATTTTTGTAAGGTCTATATTTATTGGCAATTTCCATGACAATACACACATTTTATTGTATCCCTAATTATCAAGTTGTAATTTATTTTTCTTCTATTTTTAGACTGTCTATTTAGGAAGTGGAGGAATCAAATATTTTGTAGATTGAAAGGTAGAGATTGTTAGGCAAAAATAATTGGGAAGATTTGCTTGAGATTCATATGGGAACAAATCAAAGGAAAGTTTGGGGTTTAATCAAATTAATTCTTTGGAAGAATTTGCACGGGAGTTATCAGATTGGAAAGTTATTGGTCTTATTAGAAAATTCTTCATCAATAAGGAACTATGGGAGTATTCTACTTCAACAAGTATTAGGCTTCTCGTGCATGCGTTTTGGTTTTTTGGGGATTGGAGTCCTTATATATGATGAAGGATTGAGCAACACAATTATTGACTCCAAGGAACTGTTCTTCAATATTCATTCAAGTTGTTAAGTCACTCTTCCAGTGGATTTCTGGGAGTATTCGGAGGACTTGAGGATTCAATGCGTGCGGCAATCAACCACTTGGTGCGGTGTTCGTAGATTCGGCAACACGATCTTTGGTTAGTCGGTGAGGATTCACGATTGTGGTAATTAAGATCGTTTTGTAATTGCACAATGTTATTATTTTTAATGGATTGATTTCCTCCCGTAGTTTTTACCCTTTTTAAGGGGCTTTCCACGTATATTGCTGTGTTCATCGTTTATTGTTTTTTAATTCTTTTTGGTTTGCTTATTGAGTATTTGATAGCATAAAAAAAAGGATTTTTATATAGCCATCTTACTATTCTCTCTAGCCTCTTTCCTTCTATTGTTTAGAGAGCCTCATTTTTCTACTTTTTCCATTATGCTTTTACAATTTCAGAATTTGAAATTCTAATCAGAATTTTTGTGAAATTTGTAGAGTGTATAGTACATTTTGTGGATCTTTTTTTGTTAAACAAAATGGAAAAATTAAAAAATAAGAACGGTAAAGTACATTTTGTAAGTCACTGTCTTCACATACATCTGCTGTTTTGACAACTTAAAATCTTTCTTTAATATGTCACTTCCATTCTTCATTTTGAATGAAAGAACATGGGTCCAAATTCTTCAATTTGAAGAACTAAAATAATGTTTTTTTTTAAATTATTAAAATGGTGGGTTTGAACAATGCCACTATTCACCTTAACTCCAACCCAATTTTCATTTTCTTTCTCTATAAATTTCCCTCCAAATATTCCCCCGACCAAAGCTCTTTATCTCGTTTCCATCTAAAAATCCAAGACTCTTCTTTAAGTTTCATTTTCCAAGATGAGTTCTAGCCATGAGGGGGAAAAAAATAAAGTTCAATACTGGTGGGTTAAGTTTTTTACTGGAGTACAATTTTTTTTAAAAAAATGTATTGGATATTGGTATCATTTTAAAGGTATTTTCAATATCTTTTTATTGGTACCAAATTTATAGAAATTGAATCAAGAATTTAAAAGATGCAAACATTTTAGGAAAAATGAATAGTACAAATCTCATTTGAAGGATGTTCTTCAATTTTAAAGTGTGAAGAACAAAAAATGGTTTGTTATTTTGAAGGAGGGAAATAAAGTGTGATTGGAGATGCTCTTTAAAATGAAAAAATAAAGGCATGGTTGGAGATGCTCTTAGAAAGGGGATGGGACCTGCTGTTCCCAAAGGACAGCAAGGACAGCACCCCTTCAAAATGCTGCAGTATCATGGTTAATGAGTAAAAAAAAAATGCAGTTGTCTGTATTCAACTACAACAATGAGTCAAGAAAAATTAATGCAGTTGTCTGTCTTCATCTTGGGCAAAATAATGAAGAGAAAAATAGAGAGAGTTCAGAAGAAATTGGAGAGAAAATTGAATTTGTTTCTTAAATTTTTTCTTCTCTTTCTTTAGGAACCAAACAATGAAAGGAAATTCTTTCAAAATTATCTTTCTTTCCATTTCTTTTCCTAAGTTTCAAACACACCCTAAAAATACTTTCTTCCATCCCAGCATGTTTTTCTATTGCGAGTCTTGTGAGTAGTTGTTTGTGTGGTTCTAGCATCATACGTTGAATCTTTTGCAAGTGAGCTAAGTTCTACGATATTTTCGAAAGGCATATATTAATTCTCAGTATTTTCGGTATTCTCCCACAAGTTACTGTCTTCACATACAGCTACTGTTTTGACAACTTATAATCTAAAAATACTAAAATACCATAGCAGGATTTTCTGGTAACGAATACCGAAAAGTTCAACAAAAAAGGGGCCCTTGGGGCTGCAAATGTAAGAAAATCTTACAACAATAATGCAACAAAATATATACACATATAGGAGTTATAGCCAAAAAACAGTGAGTGTTTGGGAGCCAGAGGAGACAAGTGGTTGCAGTTGCTACTACAAGATTTTCAAAAAATGCAATTATTAGATAGAAAATAAAAATTTATTTTTGAACTATATAGATTCGCTACCACTAAAATTTCTAAGTTACTCCCATTTGTTAAGATCTAGTCGTCACTTTCTGTGCCAAAAATGGTTTACACCTACTGGGGAGCATATGTAGCAGCCTCAACAAATTCAAGTCAAATTTTAAAGCTCAAAATGCCACCTTTATTATTTGGTCTAGTCACATTTTTACTACTCCATTAGACTCTTTATTTTAACTGTATTTTAGCCAAAAGGCCGAGTATAGTTTAACTGTATTTTAACTGTACAAACTGTTGGAAAAATATAGTTTATGTAACCATATTTATTAGTGAATTGGAAATTGTCTCAAATACAAACCATTAAATTGGTTGTAATTTGTTTGTCCTACGTTGAATAAATTTTAAGTGATTGGAATTGTTTGCGCGCCGTTGCACTATGCCGGACCGAACGTGGCAGTGGGTCATAAGATTCTTAGGCTTAATTTTGGTGGAAATAAATTAGTTAGTTAATTGTATCCTTTGATATTACTATTAACTAATTGATTTTTTCCTTAAAAGAAGCCTATTTGGATTTTGAATTCTTTACCCATTAAATACATATGTAAAAGGAATGCATTTGCATCCCTTGGTTGCCAGCACTTCGAAACAATTGCCTCTTTTGTTTTGTAGCAACAATTCGACGAATGGTTTCTTTGGCTGGCACCACTTCGGACAGTGGTGTCCATTCGGTCGGCATCACTTCAAAACACTCTTTGCCTATTTAAGCAACTACTCCACATGCAATCCGAACACTCCGAGATAGACTTCGAAATTCTGCCCTCTATTGCATTACTCCTTATATTGTTCTGCAATTTTTCCTTTCGAGAGAGGGTTCAATACTCAATTTTGGTTCGACAGACTTATAGTGCTGCTTCTACAAGGCGAGATCGTTGTATCTTGGGAGATGGGCGCTGTTAATTTCGTAGCCCTGTAACGAGGGCCAAATTTATCTCATGGACATCGTGTTAAACACGAGTCTCGATCAATTTCTTCTTAACAATCGGTTTCGAGTTTCAGATTTTTTCTTCTGTTTTCAAAAATGTTATTAACGAGGATTGTGCAGCCTGTGAGTTTATTTTAATTTTTCGTTTGACTATTATGGGCGTAGTTCTATACAGATTGTCTAACAATTTTAAGATGAATTTTTATTTGGTTAATCTGGTTTAATACTGATTTCATATGGAATCATCTGGTTAATTAGGGAGAAATATGGTACAGTCCAAATCAAAACCGCATAGAAACTATTTTCCAAGGTTAAATTAAAATTAAAATTTCCTCCAAATCAATTATATTATGACATGTATCCAAACATTGATCCCAGATAATAAAACATGGACATGTGACACAATATAATCGATTTGGAAGAAACTTTGGTTTACACCGCTGGTGTAAAGAATGTTTTCTTTTCACCAGCATGACCAAATTTGTGCAAGTTAGGAGTACTTGATTTTCGTATGCTTTTAGCGAGAGCAATTTTGTTCACCCTCCTTAAAAGAGGGTGAACAAAACCTTCTCTCTTATTGGTTGAAACATGTGGGTCCCACCACAAAGTGATGTCATGCTTACCAAAAAGTGTATTGCTCAAGTAAGCATGACATCATTTTTTGGTGGGACCCACACCAATTCAACCAATAGGAGAGACTCAGAGAGGGTTTTGTTCACCCTCTATTAAGGAGGGTGAACAAAATTGCACTCGCTTTTAGCAATCAAGCACCAGGATTATTGGGGAAAACAACTCTTTTTGTGAATTGCACTTTAGCACATGTATCTTATTTTGCATTTCCTATTTACCCATTTCTTATTTAACCATGTCTTATTCCCAAGCCCTAATCATATGGAGTACTTTATAGGAATGACACTTTTAACTGTACTAGTTGCGGGCGCTCGTGCCCAACACAAGTTTTATGCCCGTCTTTGGTTGTTCACTGAAATGTGAGATGGTTAGGTGTGTTATGTGAGGTGGGACTTTGTTTTTTGGTTTTCAGTTGTGAATGGTTTGATCCCTCGGTAGATGGGCAGATTAGGGTATGTTGTATTGTAAAGTGGGTATTTGCATTTGGGATGAGGCTTCGTGGGCAGCATGAGTTTTATGCCCGCGTGTTTGAAGCAGATTTAGAGACCAAAAGCTTTGCTTTATCACTATCTCACACAAAAATAAGTCTCCCAACCAAAATTTTATTTAAAAAATAGAAAATTAGAAAGGCCAATAACTAATATTCTTGTACATCGAACATAAATGAGGCATTTGAAAACAAAGCCTAGATTGGATAAACCAAACTTAGATTGGACAAACTTGAAGAGCCTAATCCACGACCAAACTTAGATTGGACAAACTTGAGCCTAATCCACCACCAGATTGGACAGGCAGAAACGGAAGTATGACAAACGGAATCAATAATGAATTAAGGCAACTCTGTTAGGTTGTCCAGGAGAGAGAGTAACTAATCATACCGATCAAGAAACCGCCCCAAAAATATGTACAAACCTGGTTATTTTCCCCACGATGCTGGAAGCCAAAATTTTCAACAATGGAAGATCTCAAAATTTCAGGGGTTGACAGAGGTGCTAATTTATAAAGTACACACACAATTCACAACAACTCTTAGGCCTCCATAAATACGATCAAGATCTTTCCCAAGTTGAAGGTGATCTTTAACAGGGAAGCCAAACACTTGAGGGCTACCAACCTTGAAATGTACAAGTAGAACGAAGAAGTAATCCATATGAACACACTCATCATTTTGGGGAACAAAGAGAGATAGGCAAAGGGATGTGGGATTAACATTTTGTTCAAACTGAACAATCTTCACCTCCTACTGGAAGATCTGGATGTGCCATATTTGGTATTCACTGTGCTTCAGCATAAAACTTCAAAATTTTATGAAAGATCTGACCAAAAAAGATTCATGGCAAGGAACTAAGAAGATATACACATGGAAGCAAATATGAAATGAGTACTACTTCCTATAAAAACTACAAACGTCTCTACAGATAGAAGAACTACTCACCTGGTCTTATGAAGTCTGACAAACCAAAATCTGTTGTTTTTAAAGGTGAATCCTCTTTTGCCGACTAGAAAAGAAAATTCTAAGGCAAAACAAAAAGAAGAGTAAGCAAAATCAATTTTAGAAGAAATATTAGAGAAGTGCAAGGGGAGCCCATTAGATCTACACAGCACAAGCGAAAATCCTATTTTTGAAATAGAATTATACCTCTTGTTTCATGTCACGGTGCACCAAACCATGTAAATGACACTTGGCTGCAACTTTAAGCATCTGCCGCACAATTACTGCTGCATCTTTCTCAGAATATCGACTATCTTTTCTGATTCAAAGAGAACATCAGTAAGTACTTAAATGATGATTGTCAACCATAACATGCATCAGAGAGCAATTACTGAAGTCCATGCAGAAACACCCAAAAGATTGAAGTCTTACTTGGACAAAATACGGTCCAACAATTCGCCACCCTCGCATACATAACCTAATAAGAGATAGTAGAAAGGAAGGATGTATTAGAACTATGAAGACTTCGTATCAACCCTACCCATGATAGAAATACAAATATCAAGTGGTGGGGATAGATCTAACTCAAACTTCTTTTTTCTTTGGTAAAAATATAGAAACCAGAGGTCTCAAAAAAGGAAAAGAGCATATTAAACACAATCATGAGAAGCAAACTACTATCAAAACCACACAGTCAATATAAGCCTAGGAAACTCAAAACTGAAGTTTTTTGGTATGACAGAACCATATTAAACCAGTCTTCTCAATGGTGATACTCTAGACATTCACTGTAGTTACATTCGAGATGTGTTTGGACTTTGGATTTGTGGAGGAATTTATAAAGAAAAGGGAAAATGAAAAGAAAACCAAAAAGGAAAAATAGCTTCTTCATATCATGATCTACTATTCTTTTCCTTTACATTGACCTTTTCCTCCATTTTCCTTCACATATACGACCAATATTGGGAAAGTTCCATTTTAAGTAGCAACCACTTCAGGCAAAATCTTTTCCCTTAAACTGATATAATCCCACTTCCAAAAAAAATTGATATAATCCTATAAAGGCATAGAACTATAGACCAATTGTCAGGAAAATCAATACTTTCAATGATTCAGCGACAACAATCAGAACAACAAATTCCTTGTTTGACCTGTGAACATTTGCAGATCATGCATGATCATGATCGCAGGAAACATTTCCCCACCTCTTTTTGACCATCATCTCCTTCTTCCCTTCTTCCTCATATCTGCTTCAAACTTTCCTCTGTAAACCCCTTTTTGCCATTACATTGCTCTCTGTCTATATATACATTTACAAAAACACAAAACCCATCTCTCTGTATATTCAATTTAGTGGTGTTTATTGGATTCTTCTGCAAAGGAAACAAGATGGGTAGCTGTTTTTCGAGTACCAAGGTGAGTGGGTCAAACAGTAATTCCGTGACAGCCAAACACCGGAAAGAGAACATAAAACCACAACCAACGGCTACGGTAACGACCAAGAAACCAAATGGTTCCCAATATAATGAAAAGAAAACCCAAGAAAGTACTAACCTAAAATTCAACTCCTCTACTTCAGATCCGTTCCAGATTTTTGGGAAATCGCGAAAATACTAACCTGTTCTTGGGTCGATAGGTTGTCGAGACTGTCGGTTTGATGTTGAACGGTGACGATCTCCTCGACTGTGGTCATCGTGTTGATCGTGTTGACTGTGGTTCGCAGATCTTCGTTCACTCTCTCTCCCGCCTACCTCTCCGTGAGTGTATTCGACGATTCAGACCTAGAAAACAAAGCGCTGAAGCCTGAACCAGTCCCTGGTGGTCGACGCCGGTGATGAAGGGCGGTGATGGTGCACAGTGCACTGGTTCGACTCTCTCTCTCTCTCTCTCTCTCTCGTGTAAAAAATGAGAAGGGACACAGACGGAAATAAAGCAAAAGATGGAAAGGGGTATTAGCAAATGGAAAAAGACCCTTGAGGACAACCAAATCAGCCGAAACTACGAAAATACCAACAGCGGGCAAACCAAATCGAAGGGTAAAATCGTCCAAATTGGCCAAAAATGGCCCAACATGAAATTGAAACATCCTCTCTTTCTTGGCCTTCGGTTTTGGATATGTGATTTATTTTTACATTTCTTATTTATTCTGTTTCTTCTCCTTCCTCTTCTCGCTTTGAAAAACAGAGCTCGCTTTGAAAAACAAGGCCCTCAGACCTAATTTTATGGGAGTCTTTTTCCCGGACAGAGGGGCACTGCTGTCCCTTTTTGAGGGACAGCACCTGCTGTCCCGGGCAGTTACGGGTCGCTCCGGTCACTTTCCAATGATCGGAAACGTTCACTTCGTAGAGCTCAGTGAGTAGAACAAGTGTACCAAAAATCTGCTCAATCGGATATCATTAAGTGCCTGATCGGAACATTTTTATCATGAAACGAATGCATCCGAAACACTAGATTAAACCCACTCGAACCCATAATTGCCAAGTTATATGTGTACCGATCAGGCACTTAATGATATCCGATTTAGCTGATTTTTGGTACGCTTATTCTACTCACCGAGATCTACGAAGTGAACGTTTCCGGTCATCGGAAAGTCCCACCGTTTTTTCTCTTGTTTTCTCTCACTTTTCTTACTAGTTAAATTTGGCGATAAGGAAATGGCGTTTTCAATGACTCGGTGACATTCATTGACTTCTTCATTCACCTTTTGTCTTGTCTTGTGGGGTAACAATTTTTGCTTTTTCGAGAAGAGTCTCGGAGGCGACGGTGGCGTAATACCCCATGGCAAAAACACGGCACTAGTATGCATTAAATTCTTGATGGACCAATAATTGAGCCATCCATTGAAAAGGGTAACCCATGAGGTTTTTGTTATAACTGAGTGTCCATGTTAATTTATGCCACCTCAAATAATTTTGAAGATTCAATTTTACCGTTCACTTGCGGAGAGCTCAACTAAATTCGAATTAAAGCTCAACCTCAATGGAGTTAATAGCACCTGATAAGTTTTCAATCTGAGACGATAAAAAGAAGCAAATACCTAGCTACTTTCGTGTCTCTCTCCAAATTTAAAACTTTTTAATTGTGATCATTCCATTTGATTAAAAAAGTGAAGATTTATCATGTTTACTAAGGTGGAGAAACAACGGTCTGACATGATATACCACTGTGTAAATTGGCACAATGTGTAAATCTTCAGAGTTTTTGGCAAAAATTTAGGATTGCATTTAATTAAAACCTATATATGGTTCTTAATTTAGCTTAGGGAATTGAGAGAATGTATAGAAATACAGGTAAACATAATATCTGGTTTTCTATAACATAGTAGAGTATGAATGGCTGTTAATTATTTTACAATTTTAAATACATAAACGCCTACATGTACAGAAATTTCTGGAGTCGCCAGATGATCAAGCATTTTAAGATATAGAGAAATCTCTTTTATCTTTTCGTAATTTGCCTTGGTGATTCGTTTCTTAATTTGATGAAATGAGGTTCTATGCAATGGATGAAATGTGGGGTGTGCTTGGGCATAGCTCCATCGTCACATTTCCCATTCTCAATGCCGACTTCCGAATACTTAATTTAACGTTGTCGGGATTCAAAATTTAATGGAAAAAACTTCTGAATTGCTAATCATGATAACTATTTTTGAAAATGTGGGCCAGATATTTTCTATAATTGTACTCCCTCCCAAAACATTATTCCCTTTTAGGAATCCAACATTTTAATGAGACATAATCATTACTCTTCAAAATACTATATAGACTTCCAAATTTATCCTCCCTTTTGAATTGCAATGATTATTTTCTTTAGACTTAATACATTTTGAATGTGGAGACGAAGGACATTAAAGAAACTAGACAAAGATTTTGGGACATCAAAATAAGGAAAAATGGACCATTATTATGGGACGAAGGGAATCTATCTAACTACTCGTCATTTTCTCTAGCCTCTTTCCATCTAGTGTTTTGAGAGCCTTATTTTTCTACTTTTTGCATTTTTCTTTTTACTTTTTTGGATTTTTGAATTATGTCTGATTTGTATTATAAATTTGTTGAGTGTTTAGAAGGTGTTTGGGAGCCTCATTTTCAACTTTCCATTTTCAACTTTTTGGGTTTTTGGCTTTTTGGATTATGGTCAGAATGTATTTTGATTGTGGTAGGAGTGTTTGGGAGAAATGTACAGAATGCATTTTGCAACAGGAGTAGTGTTTGGAAGAATGATGTTGAAAATGAATTATGGATTGATTATTTAACATTTTGCCCTTGTTTCTTTATTATTAAAAATATGTATGAATGTCATTTTTAGCAATTCTTTTTAAAGTCGTATTGAATTTTTTTACTAATCCATTTTTTTTTTCCGGGTTACTAATCCATTTGAGGTTTTCATGTCCTAACAATTTTCAAAAAGGAAAAAAAAAGAAAAGGAGATCAGTGGTAGTATTAAACTGCCCCCTCTTTCTCCTCCCCATTCATAGCCCAAAACTTATCTTCTCCGTTCTTCTCTGCCAGTCTACAAAAACCCACCTCTCTATGGCCTTGTTTGATAACACAGATTCAACACTTAAAACTGAATCAATTAAGTAATAAGTCATTAAGTAAGTTTGATAACCACATTTTATGTTACTTAACCGATTAAGTGCCACTTAAAATGTAGGCTAAAAAATTGATAAAAATTAAGTAGCTTTGAGCTACTTAATTCTGGCTGAATTCCTATGTGCTTACAATCAATAATCACACCTCCGCCGCCGCTGTCACTACCACCACCATTACACCACCACCACTACCACAACCTCCACCTCCACCACCACCACTGTCACGCCGTCGCCACCACCACAACCACCACCATTGCACTACCGCCACCGCCATGCCGCTACCACCACAACTACCACCACTGCCACACCGCCACCACCATCACTGTCACACCGCCACCACCACTATCACCGTTACACATATACTACCACCACAACCACAACCACCACCACCACCACCACCACCACCACCACCACAACCACCACCATTGCACCACCGCCACCGCCGCTACCACCACAACCACCACCATTGCACCGTCGCCATGCTGCTACCACCACCACCACTGCCACACCGCCACCACCACTATCACCGTTACCCATATACCACCACTACTATTGTCATGTCACCGCCATCACTTCACCACCACCACTAGCATTCCACTCAGCCCACCACCACCACTACCCCGCCATAATCATCACACTGCCACCACTACACCACCAACATTGCACCACTATTACCCTACTGCAAACATAACTCACCATCATTCCACCACCACCATTACTCCACCGCCACCGCCACCACCCTCACCACCTCCCAATCACCACTCCACCACTACCACAAATACATGATGACCATTAATAAAATTAAGAGAATTAAAACCAAAAAAAAAAAATTTCTTATTTTTTAATTCAGTGCTTAGTTTGTTTTATCAAACAGCTTTTCAGCTTAAAAAATTCAGCATTCAGTTTTTAGTACTTAATTTTCAGCTTTCAACTTTCAGTTTTCAGTTTTATCAAACAACACCTATGTCTCTCTCTCAATCGAACTCCAAAAACTTTGAATCTCTTGACCAATCTAAACCCAAATCACATGAAAAACTCCATTTCAAGCCCCAATCTACCCACTCCACCTCTAAATCCAGAAACCCTTACGCACACCCCAACCTCGTTTTCCCCTCACATTCCACCCAGAAACCTTGATTTCAAACCCTAAACTCCTCAAATCCGAGTTTAAACCTTCACCCAAACTCGGTTTTTACCTCCCATGGCTCGAGTAATTCAATAATTTTGGCCCACAAAACAGCAAAGGGGAAGAAGGTATGTTTAATCTAGAAAGGAGAAGACAAGGGTAAAATGGGAGAGTTTTTGTTTAGGGGAAACCAGAATGAGAATGAGAAATGAGAAGCTCCTCCGGAGCTCTTTTTGCGTTTTGGCTTAGATAGTGAATTTGAAGAATCTGTTTTGAGGAAATGGGTTTTGGGTATGGTTGCCCAAACACCCAAAAGTTGAAAATAAAAATGTGAAAACGTGATAAGCCAGCGGCCAAACACCCCCTTAGTATATATGTACATAATACATTTTACAAATTCTATAGGTCTTTTTTATTAACCAAAGTGTGAAAATTGAAAAATAAGAAGTCAAAAAATCATTTCCCCGACTTTTGGCTTTTAGTCTCAATGAAAAATGCATTTTAGGAGTACTCATTTTAAATGAGAAAACCCAAAGACCTAAAATTGAAAAATGTGATAATGAAAATGGAAAAATAGGTCAGCCAAACACCTTCAACCTTTGTAATTGATTTGTCAATGGCCAAATAGGGTTTTCGATGACTTGTTACATTGATCGTACATGGTCACGTTTTGTCCTATAGCAATGTGACAAAGAAAATGCAGTTCAAAAAAAAAAATGTGACAAAGAAAATGGAAAAATAGATCATCCAATCATCTTCACCTTCGTAATGACTCTAGATTACCTGTTCCAAAACCCAATGTTCCTTTGTTGCAGGGGATTTTGGCCGTTAAATGATGAATTTTCTTTTTTTGTTTTAAATTTTTTTGTGTAATTTAACGGTTCAAACCTCCTGCAATAGAAGAACAGTAGGTATTGAAACAGGTGATCTGGTCCCCTTCGTAATTGATTTGTCAATGAAAAAATAGTTACTGTGTTTGGTTGAGAGTTTTGAGAAGAATATTTTGAGAAATATTTTTGAAATAGTGTTTGGATGAGTTTTTGGAAAAAGTAATAATTAGAGAGAGGTGTAATAATTGGAGAGAGATAGAGAGAGAAATGAGAATAATGATTGGAGATAGGGGTATGAGTAGAGAGATAAATGTGATTAATGATTGGAGAGATGAGAGATGAAGAGAGAATCTTTTTGGAAAATTTTTTAGAAATGTGAAGTGAACAAAGTGATGTTTTCCATGACTTTCTACATTGACTCTAGGGTTGGGCATTTCATCCGCCCCGTCCGAATCCGATCCGATCCCCGATCCGAACGGATCGGCAATATGGAGATTGGATAGGATATGGGGATTTTTTTTGAAAATGTTTGGGGATTGGATAGGGGGTGGAGATAGGCATGTCCCCGCCCCGAATCCGCTCCGAATCCGTTCCCCGCTCCGTCCCCGCCCCGCTCCGCCCCGCCTCCCCGATCTGCCCCGTCCCCGAATCCCCGAAATATAGGAGTCTATTTATGAATTATGAAACTTTGGGGTCTCACTGAATTTTCTTCAAATATATGGCTTTAGCAAGTGTAATGAGTTTTAGCGTGACATGTATTTCCCAATCATTAGAAACATGTTTTTCTAATGATTTTTGGTTTTTTTCTTCGCTTAGGTATATATTTTCCTGTGACTGGAACCTAATTAATTCCATCAAGTAAAAGCCAATTGAAACAAGTCAAAGTACATATCAATAGATGTGGCCCATTTAGTTTCCATCTTCGCGAACATCTCATTTTAAAAAATTGGAGGGTTTTGAGAATGTAAACATAATGGAAAACATGACCTTCTAATGATGTTTTCCAACTGGTGGGAGTTCGGAATTCACAATGTTATATGTTGGGCTGCCTGTTATTTTGTTCGGAATTCACACTTGATTTTAGGGAAAATGATTTGTAATTGGGCTTCTATAACTATTTACTTGTTACTCTAGGGAAAATGATTGGATCCCCGAAATCCCTGTGGGGATCCCCGTTCCCCGTTTGGAGCGGGGATGGAGGATAAAAATAAATCCCCGTTGGAGATTGGATAGGGGATGGATATGAGTAAGGGGTTTGGGGATTGGGGGTGGAGATAGTAGTCTCCGGCCCCGATCCGTCCCCATGCCCATCCCTAATTGACTCGTACATCGTCACTTTTTGTCCCATCACAAGTGGGGTCGGCTACTGGTATGCATTAATTTATTGATGGACCAATAATTGAGGACCCAACCACATGTACATATGGAAATGTCCAAAAAATGTACGTCATGTTTGGAGACCCACTTTTAGGTCTCACAGGAGTGATATAAACTGATTATTATTCTTAAAACATTTTTTCGAGAGGCCCCACAAAATTTCAGCTCAATCGGACGGTTAGAAGTGTTCGAACCGAAGTCTTACCGTTTCAATAAAAAAAAAATTTAATTGAAATGGTGGGACTTTAGTTCGAGCACTTCTAACCGTCCATTTTTTCATGCAAAATCACCTCAATCTGATATGCGTCTATGCACGATCCAAACTTCCAGTTTTCCATTCAAATTGTAGTCCTGTAAGCTGAATGACAAAATGGAAGTTTGGATCGAGCATCTACGCATATCGGATTAAATTAATTTTTCCCAAGCCCACTCGATTTCTTTTAAAAAGAAGTTATTGAGTAGCTTGAATCATTCGTACGAGACCCAAAGTGGGCCCCGTGTGCCCATCTGTGCATCATCGGTACCAACTCCGTACTTATAGACAGGTTCTTATGCTCTCTTCCCTTCTGTCTCAGACTCTCAGTCTCACTGGAACGATTTAACAGAAAGGCAAATAATTGAGTGGAGGTAAATTGATCATAGTTGTCATGCATGTAAAGAGAACGATTTAACAGCGTGCTGTGCGGCCATTTTCAGCACCGCTCTGGCACCGTTCCGACGATCGGAGACGTCCACCGTGTAGAGCTCGTCGAGTACTGCATGTGTACCAAAAATCAACTCGATCGGATATCGTTAGGTGCCTCATCAGAACACAAAGAAGTTGAGAAAAACGGAACACATATGTCTTGAAACACTGGATGAAAACCATTGAACCCATTTTTTTCAACTTATTTGTGTTCCGATGAGTTATGTAACGATATCGGATTGAGTTGATTTTTTCTACACATATAGTACTCAACGAGCTCTACACGGTGAAAGTTTCCGATCATCGGAATGGTGCCGAAGCGGCGCCGAAATGGGCCGCACAACACTTTGCGCAGTACCCCCGTGTTTCCATTTAACAGAGAGGCAAATAATTGAGTAGAGGTAAATTTTGAGTTGAGGTAAATTGATCATAGTTGTCAAGCATGTATAAAAACAAGCAAATTCCTTTGGGGTCACATTCGGCCTAGACTTTTCCAATATAAAAAAATCTCCGCGCAAGTGTTGGCTAAATCATGCGGTAGAGCTTTTGGGTGTTCCACGCTAAATCTCGGGATCGAGTCTTATTCCCTCCTCCCTATATAATAGATTGGGAATGACAAAGACAAAGCAAAAAAACCCTCCGCCGTCGAGCTTTGGGTAAAGGCTTGGCCCGGGCTAAAGGATCACAAAGAACTTGGGGCTTCTTCCAGGCCGGTCCCATTTAAACATGTAGTGGATGTTTAGGCCCTGCGCGCGTCATTACCATTCCGCCCAAACCCTTTTTCTTTATATCTACACGCGCATGAGTATTCTTCTGTCCAATTGTGACGCGCCAGTAGTTTCTCTCTCTCTCTCTCCCCTCCTTTTCCGCTCTATCACATGGACAAGTGAAAAGTCATGTCACCTTTTCTCTCTCTCTCTCTCTCTCTCTCTCTCTCTCTCTCTCCCCTTCTCTTATTTTATATTTCGAAATAAAATAACTTTTATTATACATGATTATTTTTTATAAAAATTTTATATTTGGAATCTACTTGATGAGATCTTTCAAATAAGATCCTATTTGAATATGAAATTTTGTACATGTAAAAAAAAACTATTTTATACCCATTAATTGGAGTACTAATTTACACCATTTCTAAACAATTCACACTCCAAAATGAAAGAATTCACAGACTTTAAATGCAGAATTCACACACATCACAACTCAGTCTCCAAAATACACAATTCACACCAAAAAAAAAAAATTCACACCCCTTAATGCAGAATTCACACTACTTCTAAATAATTCACAACCCGCAAATGCACACTATTCAAACCCATGCAACAATTCACACGACCAAAATAGCTCACAATGCACACTCCTTATAACAATTCACACCCCCAATAACACACAATTAACACCCCTGCAACAATTCACACCCTTAATAGCACACTTCCTTTTTGGGTGTGAATTTTGTATTTTGGAGAGTGACTTATGATGTGTGAATTCTGCAATTCAAGTATTTGAATTCTTTTTTTTTGTGTGAATTGTGTTTTTTGCAGAGTGAGTTATGATATGTGAATTCTGCATTTGAAAGATGTGAGTTCTTTTATTTTGGGGAATGTGAATTATTTAGAAGGGTATGAATTCTTAATGAATGGGTATAAAAAAAACTTTTTTTACACGTATAAAATTTCATATTCACAATGGATCTTGTTATAAAGATCTGATCGAGTAGATTTCAAATATATAATTTTTATAAAAAATAAATGTGTATAACAAAAGTTATTTTGGTTTAAATCTAAAATAAATAAATAAAAAACGAGAGAGAGAATGATGGAGAGAGAGAGAGAGAGAGAGTCAATGTGTCAGTAAAGTGGTTGCATTGTAAAGAGAGAGAAGAGAGAAGAGATGTCTGTTGTTTCCGTGTAAAGAGAGAGTGAGTCAGGAAAAGTATCACACGTGGCATGCCTTTGTCTAATTAAAAACCTTGTCACGCGCGCGGAGGACTTATTTAGGAGTCAAAGACAAAAGTGGGTTTGGACGGAAGCCCCCACAAAAAGTGGGGGCGGCCTGGGATTTCCCGAAGAACTTGGCATGGGTCTGCGCCCAAGTCTCGAAAGCCCCGCAAAAGCCCTTGCCCAGGATGAGCTGGGCTATAATTTCCCAATAGAACTTGGAATGGGCCTGAGGTCACGTTTTAAAGCTCGTTTTGCCAATTAGCCCAGCCCTTTTTCTCCCAGTTAAAAATTACCTCATCGTCCAATTTTTTTTTTTTAAAGGATCATATATATAACCACAGAGAGCGAAAACAGACTACGGGGGAAGATCCCTAACAAGAACCCTATCTAAGCCGGGCGGAATACAACCCGTTTGAAACAAAATTTTCCTATCTAAACACTTAAAAGCCAACCAGTGAGCACCTCCATTTACCTTCCTACTACACCAGGTAAACTTCCAATTTGTAGACAATGCCCAGCTTTTAATATCTTCAATCAGGGGACGAATTTCCCAAGGCCCCAGAGCATTACCATTGTTTAAGCACTGAATAAGAGCAAGACAATCAGATTCAAAGATGGCATTTTCAAGCTTCAGTTCCACTGCCACCGAACATGCTATTCTAAGAGCCCAAGCTTCAATGAATATAGCCGAGGATACAATCACTCTACCAAAACGCCATACTTGAGCTTGTCCACTACTATCTCTTGCAATGATACCAAAGGCAGCCATGCTGCGAGTGGATGAAAATGCTACATCCACATTAAATTTTAGAACCAAAGGAGGTGGGGGAACCCATCTACCACTTCTGGGAAGGTCCACTGTATTACCCTTCATATTGAGAGAATTAACTTGCAGGAATTCACAATTTGCCTTGGAAGCTCTGGAAATGGTTTCCTCCGGATTTGGTTTGTTCCCGTTGAACACATAATCGTTCCTAGCTTTCCAAATAGCCCAACAAAGCTGAAAAATTTTGCCCACCACTTCTCTACTAGTCTCCTTTGCAAGGTTTCCACAGAGTAGCTCATCCATCCACCTATCTGCTGCCTCAATCGAATTATCCAGAACCCAGAAAGCTTTCCCAATTCCGAACCAAACTGCTCTAGTCCAAGGGTAGCGAAATAAAGTATGTTCAATAGACTCACTTTCAGATTCGCAGATAGGACATAATGGGTTGTGGCCACATTTTCTACGGACCAGATTTTGCTTGCAAGCAATCCAATTTTTAACCACTTTCCACATAAACATTTTAACCTTAGGGGCCGTAGGAATAGACCAAAGACGAGACCACATGGACTTGGGAGGACAATATGAGGAAGAGGGCACCAACAATCTGGACTTATTACCTTTTCGAGCTTGGAAGTATCCGGATTTCACTGAATATTGGCCTGATTTTGAATACCTCCAAATGAGCTTATCTGGTCCTTTACTGAGGCTGGTAGGGATTTTCATGATAGCTTGAACCTCTTCTTCGCTGACCCAACACCTAAGCTTCCAACATCCCATGCCCCATTCTGTTGTGAAATGAAATCAGAGACCCACTTCCATTGACACCCAGTGGGAATGGTAGAAAAAATTCTGTTATTGCTTAAGCTTGGCACCCAATTATCTTCCCAAAAATGAATTGACTCTCCATTCCCCACTGACCATATAAGACCCTTTTCCAGAAGGTTTCGCCCCTCCAAGAGACTACTCCAGATCCAAGAGGGTGTGGCTCCCTTACCCACCTCCAAACAAGAACAATTTGGGAAATAAAGTCCTTTGAGGACCCTAGCCCACAGAGAATCCGGGTTATATATCAGCCTCCAAAACTGTCTACCAAGAAGAGCGTCATTGAAAGCACCGAAATCCTTGAAACCCATACCACCCAGGCCCTTTTGATCAGTCAATTTCGACCATGCTCCCCAATGTATCTTCCCTCCATTATCTCCATTTTCCCACCAAAAGTTGCAAATGACGGAATTCAGTTGGGAACATGTTGACTTAGGAGCTTTAAAACACATGAATGGGTACATAGGAATGGTTTGTAAAACGGATTTTATGAGAACTTCTTTCCCCGCTTGATTTAGATGTTTATTCCCCCACCCCCGGACCTTAGCCACAATTCTATCTCGAATGTAGCCCAGAAATTCTTTCTTTGATTTGCCCCAAAAAAGCCGGCAGACCCAAATACTTTGTTGAGGCGTCCATCTCCTTCATACCAAGGGCACTCTTGATCTCTTCTTTCAAAGCCTCACTTGTGTTTGCTGAAAAACGAATGCGGGATTTCTATACATTTATAGCAAGCCCTGAAGCATCACTGAAGCATTTTGCAATTTGAATGAAATTGGAGCAAAACAGAGGGTTTGCTTCAAGAAAAATCAGAGAGTCGTCCGCAAACAGCAGGTGAGAAACCATAGGACATTTCCTCCTCATTTTGATTCCAACCAAGGACTTGTTGCTTATCGCCTTATTCATCATCATGGAAAAAACATCAGCAACCAATAGGAAGAGATAAGGGGACAATGGGTCACCTTGACGGAGACCCCTTCCTGGAATGACATTGTATACTTGACCCCCGTTGACATTAATCGAGAATTTGACGGTGCACACACATTGTTGAACCCAATCCACCCATTTCTGATCAAAGCCCATTTTTGTCATCATCTTAAGAAGAAAGTCCCAACACACACTATCGTAAGCCTTGTTAAGATCAAGTTGGATAGCTATCGCTGCCTTAGAACCCTTCTTTCTGATCTTCAAAAAGTGGAACACTTCATGCGCCACTATAATGTTATCTTGAATTTGACGACCTGGGATAAAAGCAGATTGATGTTCGGATATGATACCATGGATGAAAGGTTGGAGTCTATTTGCCATGACCTTGGAGATAATTTTGTAGATAAAACGACAGAGACTAATAGGGCGGAACTGGCGAATCATTTCAGGGTTCTTTGTTTTAGGAATAAGAACGACATTGGTATGATTTATCTCCTTTAAGAGCACCCCATCAATGAAAAAACTTTGGACAGCTGTCACCACCTCATCCCCCACAATATCCCAATAATTTTGATAGAATAAACCTGGGTAGCCATCAGATCTTGGAGCTTTAAGGGGACCCATCTGAAAAACTGCAACTTGCACCTCCTCTCTCAAAACAGGCTTTGTTAAAGCCAAATTTATTTATGGAGAAATAACGGTTTCAATAAGGCTCAAAACATCATCAAAGTTCCTATCAGCAGGAGCATTAAAAATTGACTAGAAATGCTCCTTGATAAGACCTCCAATATCTTTAGGCTCACTTTTCCATTCACCATTTCCATCCTTCAATCTTTCAATCTGATTTCTTTGGCGTCTTTGTAAGGTTGATAGGTGAAAGAAGCGAGAGTTTCTATCTCCCAATTGGAGCCACTTGACTCGTGATCGCTGCTGCCAAAACATTGTATCCTTTAGCCATAAATCTTCAATCTTCCTTCTAAGTTCTTTCTCCAAGACAACCAGATCAGGATTAAAGCCCTCCTCCAGTTGCTTTTGAACTTCAAGCAACTTGTCTCTAGCCACTGTAATCTGAAAACGAAGTTCTCCAAACTTTGCACGATGCCACTTTTTGAGTTTTTCCTTACATCCCCTCAATTTCTTGCAGACTTTTACCATACTTGATCCCTCTTCCAATTTCTGCCATTCCTCTTCGATAATTCCTCTACATTCTTCTTCCGTAATCCATAGAGATTCAAATTTGAAAGGTCTCCCCACAATGTACAGCGGAGATTGCATATTCAGAATCAGGGGATTATGGTCCGATCCAACAGCTATATCCACAAACACCAAAGCTTGATCGAAAAGTTACCTCCACTTTGAGTTGGCAAAAGCCATGTCGAGTCTTTCCATGATACAATCTGCCCCAGTTCTATTATTCCTCCACGTAAATTTCGGACCTTTAAAATCTAGATCCACAAGACCACAATAGTTCAACATGTCATGGAAAGAGGCTAACCTTCTCGGGGATGGGCAGTTCCCACCAATTTTGTCATCTAGGCTGAGCACTTCGTTAAAATCTCCAATAGCAAGCCAAGGCAAACATTCAGACCTCGCTATATTCTTCATCCCCTCCCAAACCATCTCTCTTCCTGAATTCAAAGGGCTACCGTAGACAAAAGTAGTAGCCCAACAAACTGAGTTTGCTTTCTCCGACTCTATTTCGATCTCCACATCCTCATTCCACCAAAGAGCTAATCCCCCTGATAGACCCTCCGGTTCCACATAAAAACCATACTCAAACTTCAACTTACGGCGAATGGTCTCAACTTTGACCTTATTATTTTTTGTCTCCATCAAGAAAACGATGGAGGGGCAATTTTTACGAACCAATTCACCTAATGCCTGGCTTGTCACGGTACGCCCAACACCTTGACAGTTCCAAGTTAGGATCAGCATGAGGAGTGTGGCTGTTTTGGGCCAGCCACACGCCCTTTATTCACACATGTGGAATTCCAGCACATTTCCCTCACATCATTCCCCAGTGTTATAACTTCAACAGGAACCATGATATCATTCAATTCCATCCTGCTGTCTTGGTGTTGGATAGTAACTTCACAAAGATCTTCCATAGTGGTGGGGTAGCTCCCAGATAGAACTACAGGAAGCTTTTCACCAATGGGGGTAGGATTTCCATTGTTACTTTTTCGGGAGGGGCAAAGGGTTTTAGTTTTAGGCTTTGGTTTGGGGTTAGGAGCAGAGGCTGGGTGATCATGCTGAGGGCCACATAGACGGAGAATTTTGGATTTACTATTGTCTAGAAAATCTTCACACATTTTCCTTTTGATCGAGAGATTTTGGAGGCCTACTGAAAGAGATTGTTCCAGGTTAGTTTCTTGGGGCAGAATATGGTTTTTGTCATAGAGAGAGGAGAGAATGGGCTCTGGGTTTGGTTTATGGGTGATGGTTGTATGAGTAGGAAGGGTGGGCTGGCTTTTAGGATATGGGCTTGATAAGGGCAGTGTGATATTTGAAGTAGTTGGGCTCAAGAACTTGGTTAAAAGGTTATTGTTTGGTGGGCTATCTGGGCTATCAATTTCAAGAGGTAGATGTGGTGCTTTTGGACTATCTGGTTCAGTAACAAAGTAAGTGGGCTTATTATCAAGGCAATGATTTGGGCTTGGTGGTGGGCTTGAAATGTTATGGAAATTAGGGGTGGAAATAGAACAGGAGCAATTCTTCGGAGCAGCAACAGAATTGAGAAACCCCACATTATCCGTTGGAGATATTTCTAGAGGGAGGGGAATATTGATAGTACGAGGGAGAATACCTGTCTCATTGGGATTGATGACATCTGTCCTCTGCATGATTTCTGATTGTGCCTCCCGCACACCCATAGACGTGGGCTGTAATCCATGTGTTGTACTGTATCTCACGTGGTGGGAGGGGCCAGCCTTTACACGCGCCACCTCTTGGATCCCCTGCTCCATCGGACAATGCACAGACACCGCCTCATTACTATTCTCCACCGGTGGTTCTTGATTTTCAATCACCACCACCTGGACATTCAACCTTCTCACCCTACCAGTGCGCAAATCTGGTCCGTAACCAGATAACGAGCCTTCTTCTCTTGTAACATGCCTACAGATCTTATTATCATGCCCAATTCTTCCACAGCAGTAGCAAAAATCTGGTAATTTCTCAGACTTGTATGAAACCCAGAGATCAGGATTTTCACCTCTTTTCCTGCGCAGCCAGAAGCCTTTGGGGAGTGGCACATTAGTATCAATTTCTACCTTCACACGGAGAAAACTTCGGTTAATCAGAAGGCCACCTCCAGAAACCTCTATCGCCAACAATTTCCCAAACCGTTTTCCTATGATTTTAGCATTTGCACGAGACATTTTGTCTACTGGGAGGCCATGGATCTGAACCCAGAAAGGGCATCTGGAGAAGTCGAGCTCTGAAACCACCATACCATCCTCGAGAGCTTTTAGCACCAGCAAATTGTTCATTATAGACCATGGTGCATCATTAAGAATGGCTATCTTGTCTTCAACAGTGTCGAATTTGAACAGAAGGGTGTTAGAATTTCCCCACGGAGTGATACGAACCGGAGCCCTAGTTTTCCATGCGGTGTTAATGATGTTGGTGATGGCTCCAATATTCAGGGGTTTGGAGTTCAGCACTTTACCCATAAGACATAGACTAGTGTTAGCCTCTGAATCGCATGTGCCTTCTTCAAGGTCAAGAATCTCAGCATCCGCCATAGCCAAGAGAGGGGGAAAGCAGAAACACCGAAGTAGAGAAAAAGAAAATCTGGAAGATTTGGTGTAGTGAGAAGAGATATGGAAGAAAGAGGAGGAGAGAGGTATGAGGAAAGTGGGGGAGGTGAGAGATGGAGGAGGGGCACAGAAATCAGTGGGTAGCCACTCGGTGGGCAGGAGCTCTCATTTTTTAGAGAGATAAGCTCTCATTAGGGGTGAAAGCGGTTCGGTCCGGTCGGTTTTTACCGGTTTTTGAGAACCGAATATTCGGTTCGGTTTTCATTATCTAGCTACCGAAACCGACCGACAAGGACATCGGTTTTTTCGGTTTCGGTTCATTCGGTTTCGGCCAGTTCTTTCGGTTTTTTCGGTTCTCCATTTTGGGACTCATCTGAGTTTCAGAAAATGAAACAAAATCATGGAACTCTTGATTCAAGTCTACGACAGATCTCACAAAGAGGAAAAGGAGAGAATAACAAAAAAAAATCACGAGAGAAAGGAGTTCAGATCTAAAAAAACCATTGAACATCATTTGCCCTTCAATAGAAGTTCAGATCTTCACCATCGGCGGCTGTGGAGTCTTCAAGATGCGTTCTTGGGGTAGAAACTTCGAAGATGCGTTCCTGCCAGAGTCTTCAAGAGAGAAATGGAGTTGATCGATTGACGATGATGGAGTTGTCGGTGACTCGGTGTTCCCAGGTTTTCAAACCCTTCATAGAGAGAGAGAGAGAGAGAAGAGAAGAGAAGAGAAGAGAAGGCTGCTGTAGCCTTTGTTGGCTGTAAAAGTGAAGAAAATAGGGTTAGAAAGAGTTTCAATGGTTGAGATTGGCTTAAGATATCAACGGTAGAGATCAAGGTATAAAGGATAATTGGGTCACTTAAGTCAAATCCGGCTCGGTTCGGTTAAACCGAACTTCAATTCCTAAAAACCGAAAACCGAACCGAAAAAAAATATTCTGTAAAAGTAAAACCGAACCGAACCGATACCTTTGACCGAACTGAACCGAACCGGATTATTCGGCCGGTTCGGTTTTCCCGGTTAAAATTTCACCCCTAGCTCTCATCATAGAGAGAGACCTCATCGTCCAATTACTGTCCTAATTTCTGTCTATTCGAGTTGCCTAGATGAGCGAAGCGGAAGACGCCGTGGAACGCCGTATAGAGGTGGCCAAGTACTGTAAAAAGATCAGTATTGCATATTAAAAACATTATAGAATGAAAACTACAAGAGTTTTAAAAAGGCAAGCATAACCATAGGGAGCAATTAAATTGGGATAAAGGGAGTACTACTGAAGAATAGTGGCTAAGTCCGAGTATCTATCCACGAGGACAAATTGACTAAATTACAATAAATTCAATTAATTTCTAAATTAATTATAAGGAAACAATTGAATGAGATTTTATTTTGGAAAGCTAATTAACTAAAGAAAATTGAAATTAAATGAGATGAACATGGTGAGAGAAAAGTTTAGGGTTTGGAATCCACCTCTTCCGCGTAACCATCCATTTGCATAAACCGGATTTCTATTCGAATCGATAAATAACTATCGCTAGGGCTTGCAATCCCTATCGAATAGTCAACAAGAAGATACTTGTGATCGTTAAAAGCCACAGACTATCCCACAACACAAACTGTCTCACTGGCATGGTGTCACTCCATCCAACGGCATGGTCCGTCTTATCAGCATAATCTATCTCAGAACTCCAAGTACAACATTGAAAATAATTATACGAATGAGTATTTGCAACTAGTATACAAATACAGAACTGATTGAGAGAATTAAAACATTTCATAAACTGAACAAGTTCTGATAATTTCCGACCCGAATAAAACCCTAGTTCATACGAAATACATCGTTACTTGAAACGAGGCTTCATCTTCCCCTAGACGAGAGATTTAGCTGGACATGCCGACTATCAAAAACAAACTGCCGCCTCTGTTCTTCGTTTCTGAATCTCCCCTCTTATGCGTGTAGTCTGCCTCTTTTGTAAGCTGTCCCAATTATTTCTGCGTGAGAATCATCATCCGAAGCAAAACCCTCACGTCTCTTGCAATGGGCTCTGGTCCAATTTTTTGCTCATGTAGGAAATAAGATTTGGTGCTTCTCTCGCACTACCCATTATGAGTTTGGGTGCACCACTTGAATTCACTTGACCGCACGCTGTGTTTCCATAGCAAGCTAAATTGTGATTTTATGGACTTTTTATATGAAAGCCTCCGAATACCTGTAACACGTAATAAGAGAAATTAAGCAACAAATAACATTATAAACGAACCTAACAATGATAAATTATGAGGCGCTTATGTGAACATTTACGCTCTTATCAACGTGTTGGTGTGAAATTCGTAGCACCGTAGCAAGGGCAAAATTCGTCTTAAGGATAACGTGGGTGGAAAAGCAGTAGAGTTAAGGAATGAGAAATATATCAGAAAATTGTCGAGAAATAGCAGGAGAGGTTCTGTCGGTCTTTGTTCTGAGCTAAAAGCTGAATTGTGCAGTGATGGGTTATCGGGCGACAAACAAGAGCTTCATGGTAAAATTCTGAAGCTTATTTCCTTGCTTGAGGAGGTGGGTTAAGGACAATTAATCCAATTTGGTTGCTGTTTTCATAAATAGTTTTGCATTGCACCTCTTATCCGTTGTTTTTGAAAAGAAAAACAATTCACCATTTTCTTATCCGTTCATTATTAGGTCGAAATGGTTTCTGAGAATTGAAATATCTAATCTTAACATGTTCTATAAAAGTGAGTTACTTCTGAAAAGAAATCTAGAAAGCAAGTTTCAAAAAAAGTCAATCTATCATTTTTTTTTAAATGGGTTATTTCTGGTTGTCAAATTGATTCCCATTTGAATTTTCCTAATTGATATACCTTGTTTTTTGGTACAATTTTAGGCGGAGAGGAGATAGAGCAATACTATCGCCAATTGGAAGACGTAGTTTCTTCGTTAGAGATGATAGCAGGTGCTGGAGCCGGAAAATCTTACACTGCTCTGGCCCTTCAAGCAATGTCCAGGCATTTCTGCCGCTTAAGAGATGCAATAACATCTCAAATCATTGGTGCAAAGGGAAAACTTTGCCACGATTCTCTGAAAATCAATACAGGTCTTTCGCAACTTAGCTTGTTTGATAAAGAAGTTAGACAGAACGGTTTGTTGTTTCAACAGCTTGGAATGGTGCAAGGCCAAAGGCAGGCCTGAAGACCGATTAGGGGATTGCCTGAGACCTCTGCAACTATACTTCGATCTTGGCTTTTCTAACAGTTTACAGGAATGCACATCTTACAATCGCATATAAAGATCCAGACATCCCATAAATCACTGCATACTCATATTTATCATGGATTCTACAACACACCAATTTTATGGAGATGTCTATAGCACCACTGTACAATTTCAATGAATAGTGTAAACAGCATATTAGAAGGTGCTAAAAGAGCACACGCACTTTGTTTCTTACATTTAATCCGAATAGATAGATCGTAGCTGTTGAGTTATTCGAGTATAAACTGGTTACCAAGTTAACATGTCAAAAACCTACCGAACTGCCATAAACAATTGGTAGCGCCCATTTGCAGAAGTCGATTAGCCATCTTTGTTCCTTTGGACTTAGAATTAAACCAATCATAGTTATATTCTGTATCTGGTCTTTTTAACTGCATAACCGTTTAGTGCATTATACACCCACACGTTGCTTTGTTTGATTTATCTGACTATTCTACATATATGCAAAATGGATATATGTTTTTGGAGCAAAAGGGTGCATTATACACCTACATGATAGCTTAAAGGGTACCATTTGAGGTGCATATGGAAAAAATTTAAAGGGTATAGAATTCTTCTGTCAGTATTTGCCAAGGGGAGTACATAATAGCTTAGGCGCTTAAACCTCTGCCATGAGCTGCAGAACATAGTTTGCAGGGTATATAGAATTCTCTGCTCGTTAAATTTTTATGCTCATTGATGGATTTTTGAACAGGTATCCAAATGACTCTGAGAAGCTAATGTTGGCATCACAGACAGGCCTATCAAAGAACCAAGTAAAGTTGCTCTTCCTCCCAAATTTCTCTACTTTCTACCATCTTATTATCTTGGTGCATGACTATGATCTCTCGGTTTTTTAGGTCTCAAATTGGTTCATAAATGCCCGAGTGCGGCTGTGGAAGCCTATGATTGAAGATATGTACAAGGAGGAGTTTGCAGACAACGACTCAGCTGACTCGGACCCAATGTTAGCAAGCAGTTCTCTCCATGGTGATGCAGAAGAGTAAAATTTCAGGGTAAGGACTAGATGGTGATTTGTGCTGCTTGTTTCTTAGTCTATATACACATCAACAGGAAGCTGTTTCAGCAAATTTATCTATATATCAAACATCTGTGCTGAAAGTGATGCAGTAATTAGTCTAAATCTTTTAAGGGGTTTGAGTAAGGTTCTACACACTTCTTGAACTTTTCTCTTGCATGGGTATTTTTGTCTTTTACTTCATACGTGTCGTTTTTGCATCGAACCAATGATGAATTTTTTCGTGGCATTAACACCCACAGGAAAATTGTAAACAAAATGTGAGGTTGTTCCGTCTTCCGTCCACCGTTGTGAAGATGAGTTTGTTTTGATCGTTTCTTTGTGAGAGCTAATTGCAAAACTAACGACTCGTTAGTGCCAGCATGCCAAAAGTTGGTTGGATGACACTTCGATGCCTAAGTCTCTCTCTGGGAAAGTACTTAAGAGTACTCAACTTTTAAGGTTTCCAACTGGTAGCTTATACAAGCACCATGTGCCTAGCTCGCCCTCGTGCCCTTATTAACGTGATGCCACGCATAACCTTTTGGAGTGCCATGAGTCCATGACGGCTTTTGCCACATGGCCAAACAGTGACACCTTGGCATCCATGTGGCGCTGACTGGACCAAAACGCATGGTGGGTTGGGCTAGGTACAATACCATTAGGCCCAATTGCCACCCGCTCGCAATTCCACACTCGGCTCACATCGCCTGGCACAGCCTTGCACGTGGCCCGTTGATGGTCATTCGGCCCATGAGTCACGATGAAACAGACCTCTTCACCAGCTCGGCCTGCCGGCCCATGTCCCGCCATCCAGCCCCCCATGCAAAATATTGGTGCTAGATCAATTAACCAAAAAACCCTTCCAAGAAAGGCTGCAGAGCTAAGCAATAGTTTCCATTGAGGAATGAAAGATCATTTTCTCTAAGGCTTCTATCAGATGAACATTAAATCTCTTGGCTTTTCATCTGTTGGGCCAAAAAAGGTAGCTGTTCTTGGTTTTCAAATGCAGAGGGAGAAATAAGGGCAAGTTCTTAATGCATACATAATACAACGACCTTACCCCATCAGTCTGTCCATTGGGCTTTCCATTTAAGCATTTGGCTCAAAGTTATGTAAGAAAGTTGTAGGCTTGTAGCCAGTGACAGGCTCTTGTCCTGTTGTTCCTTTCTGGTATAGCTCTCTTTGATAAGGTTTTACAAGCAGGACGGATTCAGGATTTCATTGCATTTCGATGCTAACTTGCTTGGTTTTGCCAGTAATTTTTTTGATTGGCGGTTTTGACAAATAACTAATAAAATAAATGCATAAATTGAATTAATAATAGAGGCAAACCATCAGCATTCAGAATTAGGGCAGTTAAATGCATGAATCGAATTGCTCATAGTCAAACTGTGTTCAACTTGTTAAAAGCTCTTTTGCTGCCGATTTTTCGGTCCATAAATAAGTGAACACTTTTTCTTTTTGAAGATCACCCGAGTGCAGGCGTGCAGCATGTCGTCGGCTCCATTAAAACTTGTTTACAGTCTACTCAAATTAAAACAAGCTAGCTAGTTCATATACCTGCAGAACTTGTCGAGTAATTCGCTACTTGGCTGACTAAACTTGAATAACTTACTGCTTGGCTCGACTATTTTAATTTACAACCTAATCAGAACCCAATTATAAACGGAGTTGATCTTCTTAACACAAGAGAGTCCCTTTGATTCTGTGTAATTTCCGCGTGAAACCGCAATCGAACTGGAGTTATAACCTCAGTGATTGTAGTCCAAATTTTTGATGCAGGGGAAAAAATCTTGAAAATAAACGAGAAGTCATGAGAGAATTGGTTAAACTTCATGAGAAATTGCTTTATTGAAGACTTTGTACCTCAACCTAGACCTTCAGTACACCTTGGAAATAAGAAACATCTCTTTCTAGGACCCCGGGGTCCTATAGGGCACATCCGTATTGTCCAGCTCCCCAATTGCCAGTCCAGATTTAAATAAAACTTTTCTAGGAAAGAGTTAACTCTTCCATTGAAGTGTTCTATTTAAATTTGGACCGTCCAAAACACTTTTAGACAGTCTAAATATGCCCTGTAGAACCGCCCTACAGGTTCCTGTTTCCCTCTTTCTAAATTCTCATTTTTTGCAAACAAAATCACCTAAAAACTTCTTGAAGGGGTCAACAAGAAATTTTGTTTTACTACTTTATTTCCAAAACCATTTCTACGCGTTTTTCTAGTCTTGTAACTAATGGAACAAATTTTGGAAAGAAACTTTAAAGCAATGAGAAAGCTTGTTGACAACATATCCCAATCCACATTCCACACCCATATTTGCTCATGGAGCAGTTAGACTCTTGAAACCTAAAACACTGTCAAAACTACTCTCTCTCTCTCTCTCTCATTTTTCCAAAATGGGTGCAAACTAGAAATGGAAATGGCCATGGGTATTGGTATTCTAAATGAGCCCACTGTTTGGATGATGTCTCTGTTTTTTTTTTGGTGGTTAAGGGTGTTCGGACAAACTGGCGCGTACATTGACTAACCCTTTTCTTTTGAACATCGCATGATGTCCGCTTTTTATACTAAGTTTCCGGACTTGCTTACATGCACCATTGCACCTTGACCAATCCTATGGATCAAATTCACCGTCCACTAACAAATGAAAGACCGATTAAAACTGGGACAAAACCTCTTATAGAGGCTTGGAAAAATTGATAGCACCTGAGAGATTTCGGACCTGGAACCTTAGAAAATAGCAAATACATACATAGACCATCACCCCAATTAAGGAGTAGCTTGTGGTGATAATGATGAGCTATAAACCCAGATATCTTGAGTTGGAAATATGGAAACCAGTAAATAAAGTTTTCTTTTTCTGTTTCCTGAACTTTTGAAACTAAAATTAAGTGGTACAAAATGGAAACAAATTTTTTCTGTAAACATGTTCTTGAAAATTTGTTCATTGCAGGAAGTCATACCATAGGGGTGGCAAGATGTGTGACATTCAAACAGAGGCTATACAACCAATATGGAAATAACCAACCAGATGAAACACTGGAGAGAAACTACTACAATGGTCTGAAAACATATTGTCCAAGATCCGGCGGCGACAACAACATCTTTCCTCTGGATTTAGCCTCTCCGATCAGATTCGACAACACGTACTTCGAGCTCATATTGTGGGGAAAAGGGCTTCTGAATTCAGATGAAGTGCTTTTGACCGGAAATGTGGGGAAGACTATGGAATTGGTGACGGAGTATGCAAAACATGAAGGGATTTTCTTTGGGCAGTTTGCTAAATCTATGGTTAGAATGGGGAATATTAGTCCCCTCACTGGTTCTAATGGCGAAATTCGGAAGAATTGTCATTGGATTAATAACTGATGAGATTATTTATTTGGCAAGATAAGAGGGGAGATTATGTGGATTTTATGTGGGTATTTGTATTTTCTGTACTTGGTGTGTTGTGAGCCAGTTAGTGTTAGAAGTTGGCACAGCGGAAACATACCTTACAGAGTAAGCGTCGAATCGAAGATGGCGTTCTACCTCGTCTAATGCACGCCTGAAAAACACCCACGACTCCAGCTCGGTAGTATGTAAAACTACCAGAGTTTTACACTCATTTCCCACGGTCTAGAACCAACAAGACTGAAAGAGATTTTCCGATAATCTCCATGGCTCCAACAGGGTTCAAATATATAGCAATGAACTTGATTAATTCTCATTAATCAGGAAAAGCCAAGGGTTGTGAAACCCCTGCAATTAATCCATGGGTTATGAACCCTTTGGTTGCCCACTCAAGCCCTTTGAGTTGCCCACTACTGGGCATTGAATTACAGTTAGTTTGGCAGGGAATGGAATAGAAACTTGGATGTGTTATTGGGTTTGGCATTGTATGCTCTTCGGTCTTGGATTTGGACCAGACCGGATAATCTGAAAATCTCGATCGTCCGTCTAGACAATTAATAATTTAGAGATTTGTTGAGAGTATATTGTCGGTAAGAAACTATGAAATTTTTTTAATATTAATTGTTAAAAAGGAATATTGAGATCTGAATTATTCGGTCCGGTACGGTCCAAAGTAAAGACAAGGGACAATCCAATCCCTCATCAGTTTTTATAATATCTTATTCTTGCAACTTTATGTTCTGTTTGCAATATCTTATTCTTTAAATTATCAAAAACCTTAAATAGCCTCCCCATATTGAGGAAGAGCCAAATTATTTATCTCTTCATTCATTGGTGTTAAGCGCGACGTCTTCGCTCATTTTTTAATCATACACTGAATGGGAGAGAGAAAATTGTAAGGGGTGCAAACATCTTGTAATTGATAATGGTGTTCATTTCGGAGGCAGATACATAGGCGATTCCATTCATCATTTCGCAATAAGATATTCGATTTTCCAGATAGCTTTTGTACCAAATTAATTTCATCGGTTTTTTGTAGCTTTGTGATCTGATATCGGCTGCGAGTTCTAATCAAACGAATGAAATAGGCGAGGAGGATGAAGTTGGGTTTTTCAGTGTTTATTGTTGCTCTCTGTTTTGCTGTTCTCTAGAACTATTCTAGTCTGTTCCCGGTTTGTTTTTCCAGATCCGGTAGGTTGTGTTGGTGGGTTAATAATTCTTTTGATTTTGGTTTCGTTTGTGACTCGTATGAGTGGTCTGGCTCGTCGTGGAATGTTGTTTGCCGGCTTGCCAGAGTTTGCTTTACCCTGTCCAAAGCTCGCCTTGCCAGAAGGAGCTTGCAAAGGAGTGGCGTCCTACTCGTGACTTCAAGATTTCACTGTTG
Organism: Vaccinium myrtillus; assembly: GCA_016920895.1. NCBI lineage: Eukaryota > Viridiplantae > Streptophyta > Magnoliopsida > Ericales > Ericaceae > Vaccinium > Vaccinium myrtillus. The sequence goes on along the minus strand of JADGMU010001312.1, from coordinate 34,964 downwards.
GCTTTGCCAGCATGCTGATTTCATGAGTCACGAGATGCCGGCGCTGGCTATCTACTAACTGCTCATGGGAGTCGAAACCTCCGTTCGGTGCTCGTTGTAGACTTTGATTTGGATTGCCACTCCAGCTTAATGTCTTCATCTGATACTCCTTGTGTCCCGTACCTTGTTGTCGGTGAGATGAGAGCTTTAGGCTTGTGTTAGGCTGGTAGGCATTCATCTTCCTTAATGCTTTCGTTGTTTAATTCCTTGTCTTTGTATTTGAATGGAGATCTTTTGTAGATGATGGATGGCATTTATTGAATATAATTATGAATTTCAGATCCAAAAAAAAAAAAAGCTCACGAGTACCAAATTTTTATTTTGCTTGGTAATGAAAAAAAAAATTAATGAGAGAGAGAGAGAGTGTGTGTGTGTGTGTTTAGATGAGAGAAGGAGACGAAAATCGAGCCGTAATCGGGGTCGGGTTGTGAAGAGGAGGCAAGACTCTGAATCTGGAAAATGTTTTCGGGAAATCATTTTCCCCCTCAAGTGATTCACTTTTTGATAATTTATTTCATCTTCCCACCCTAACCACACACACACACCCAAATGGAACTATTAGTATTCTTTTCGCCATCCCCAAAAATCCCACCACCACCATACATGCATCACATATACATGTGCATAATGTACATACATTATGTGCATCCCATAATATGCTTTGAATTAATTTGGTCATAACTGATTTCATCTGTTGAATATTCTAGAAGGAATGTGATTTGGGTTTGTGGGAGAAGAGGAGATAATTGATTTGGGCTTGTTGGGGGGAGATGAGAAGAGAATGATTGAGGTATTCAAATACGCAAGATTCTCAATCATACAAATAATAGGAAAATAGTCAAATTGAGGTATTCAATTACATAAGATGATCATAACATTTTGCAAATGCATTCACTAGTGTACAGCTTTACACTAGTAATGAGACTAAGAAGCCCCTCTTTTAGTGCTACAGCTTTGGGCCACCAAATTCTTAATTTCTTTTTAGGGTCTTAGTATGATCACTTTGCTTTAAAAAAATACCTGAACCGTACGTGGACTTGATCATATCCTTCAGAAGAGGAAATTGCAAAGCGCAAAACAAGGTCACAGGTAAACAACCCAATGCAACTGCTGGAATAAGAATCCATCGCTTGTTTTCCCCAAACACAAGATAGAGTGTGGCACCAAAGGCCGTCATTGTGAATAATATGCAAAGGAAGAGGCAAATCAGACCAATGATCAATCTTTTGGGTAGGGTAGCGAGAAAATCTTCTTCTGCATAGCGAGAAGTGAGGATGGACAAGAACAAGAGCACGGAAGCAATGGATGAGAAAAGAGCAAGCGCGTTAAATATGCCGAAGACTATGAAGGCTATCTGTTGGTCGAAAATTGGGCGGCCGTTGTCGTTGTTTCCACCTGGTACTTGTATGGCAGCAGCAAACACCACGGTAGCAATGAGAGATGCTATGATTGTGCATGAACTTGTGGTATCTTTCATCCACTTCTCTCCTTTTTCCACCAATTCCTTGTGGGCATCGCTAAACACTTCTGCAGGTGTCTTTTCCTCATTGTTCCTCTCTTCTCTATTTTTTGGAAGTACAAGTCTTTCAACTTCCTGTATAAATCAAGAAGCTTAAAATTAGAAAGTTGCATCTAGACTTCTCGTTCGCGAAAGGATGATTGTGCCGAACAGGAAAATTAGTGCCTGTTCGGATTTTCCTAGAGCAATATTACACAGCAATCACCAATTAGGCAATTTCCATATCTATATATCGTTTGTACAACTGTCGAACATAAATGTAATTTCACTATATGAACTTATCATATTCATGTTCCGGCACCAAGTGAGAATGTCCCAAGAAAACTCAATTAATGTATCTCGAAAGGATGTGGAAATAGAATAGCAAAAAGTATATGGAAATACCAAAATAACAATTGCATTTTTCTATTTCTACAACTAAAATATATAGTCTTTAACTTCTGATCTCACTTTTGCTTGTGCATGCATATGCCCCTAGTAAAAGAGATGGAATGACATCTTCTTGGGTTGTTTTCGTATAGTTGCCCACACAGGAAACGGGGTTGCTGCTTTTCTCCCCCTGCTTTTTTCCAAAAAGATGTCATTTTGCTCATTTTCTTGTTACGCCTCCGAAGCTTTCAAGGGTCCTGCATGTTTGGAGGGTTAATTTGGGGTTCAATTTGGTGGGATTTAGGCTTTTTGGGGTAGGGTGTAGTAGTTTTAGGCACTTAGGATTTAGACACTTTGGGTTTAGGGTTTAGGCAATTTGGGAAATTAACTCTCCAAATAGGGCCCTTAGAAGCTTTGGAGGTGTATCACGTTGTTTTGGGGAAAAGCAGGGAGAAAAGTAGCACAGCCTGGATCCCCCCAACAAAATGTGTGGTATGTAAACGTGTAAAGGAATGTGGGAGGGGATGTAAGAATTAATCTAATATGCGCGCAAACTGGCACGGCACGGGACACCCTATATTATAAAAATAGAAAAAGAATAGTAAGTAAAAGTAACTTCATTACCGGTCCCTACTTGTGATTAATTTGTTAACTAGTGCCAATGGCTTCTGAATGCATCTCCAATAATTTGTCATCTTTGGTTTCTAAATTTGACTAGCTTTGTCATCTTCAGGTCATTTGAAAGGAAAGAATACCTTGAACCACTGCAATTCTCTCTGCATTTGTAGAGCTGCACCACCTCTGCGGTTTAGTTGTTCTGGATGTGCCACATACCCAGCCAAATGAAGAGCATTGTTGTTGGAATTGTCCCCTTTTGATAAAACAATGGCCCTAGACTCTTCATGTTGGTATATGAGATTGAACACCTTTTCTTGGCGGAACACAATAGCTTGCTGAAAAATTGATTGCTTCTTATTGTTTTCAAGATAAATTGCATAAGGGTACACCCGCAATATCTCTTCAACGATTTCATGAATTCCCGTCGATGTTGCTCGTTCTAATGGTAGCCGAAAATTCCTATCTGCTTCAAAATAATTGTCTGGGTCTATAGCTTGCTCGCAAAGGAATTTGAGAAGATCAAGTGCTTGATTGTGTAGCAATTTTTTCTCTCGAATCTCTCGGATCGGCTTAATTATCAAAATCTGATCTGCAATGTGAAAATTGTTGACTATGATGTAAGCAATAACAGTGCATAGTAGTTTAGCATGTGAAGAAAATGGACAAGGCTTTCCTTGAACTTGGGCAGTCAAATAAGTTTGACTTGATAACACAGATTCGTCACTTAAAACTGAATCAATTAAGTAATAAGTGATTAAGTTGGTTTGATAACTACATTTTATGATACTTAACAGATTAAGTGTCACTTAAAATGTAGGTTAAAAAGTTGATAAAAATTAAGTAGCTCTGGCTGAATTCTAATGTACTTCAATCAACCATCACACCGCCGCCGCCGTTGCTGTCACCACCACCACCACCACCACCACCACATTACCAAACCACCACTCCACCACCACCGTTGTCTCCACCACTGCACCGCCGCCGCCACGCCACTGCCACCATTTACACCCAAATTTGACACAAAATCCGATCAAGGCCGAGAAGGTTAATTTCAGACTTAGTCAAGCTAAATAGGCTGGTGAAATTAAAAGGCCTATATTGACAATTTATTAAGGATTTGGCCCACGAATAGTGGTCAGACGCCATGGCCCAGAATTGTGGAAATGAAGCTAAGGCTTTTCCCGAATACTTTTGAGATTTAACATTAGTTGAGGCCATTTAAAATAAATATAAATGGCTATAAATCAAGCGTTCACATTGTGTGAAAATAGTAAAAGGGAAGAACTGTTTATCCTCATCCCTTTCCTTAAAACAAGGAGATGAGTGTTCATGTGATTCAAAAATGATAAGTGTACAATTGTTAGGGAGATATTGATAAGTAAAATCTCTAACACTTATCAGCACGAAAATAGGGAAATGGTTACAGCCATGTGGCACAAATCTGTGACTTCATCCAACCCCACCAACCCATTATCCGTGAAAAGAGGGAGATGGGATTTGAACCGAAGGCTACTCTTGGCGCCGAAATGAGGAAGTAACTGCCGTTAACTGCCATTATGGAGTGAAAATGGCATCATGGACACATGTCAAACCACGGTGAAGACTGGTAATTCAAGTGGCCACGTGTCAACATCTTGGCAGAGGAGAGAATTGGCGCCAAAAGCTAATGATCACAACTTGAAGCCTATAAATACTAGTTTTGAAGACTAAAAAGAGGTTCCATGGCTATCAAACTCACGGTTAAAATACTAGTTAGGTTATATTTTATCTCGTTGTTTCTCATTTTCTACAATGGTTGCGAAATTATTAAGTCCTTTACGACAAGGCAAACCTCGAATCACTTTGCAACTCTACCCTTTGAGGTTGCACACAATCACTAGTACGAAGCCATAGAAAGGCACGAAGGCCTTTACTACACTTGGACTGTACGGCACAGTCCTGGCACACCCATTACACAAACAGCACAGGCGCTCGTGGTTTCATTAGGAGTTTTTACACGGAAACAATTCCTTACAAGCTTGAGTTGAAAAGAATATTGTTGAAAATTTCACGGAATTTCGGATGAATGAAACCGGTGCGTTTCGGAGGGTCTGACAAGGCAACTACTCCAGGTTCGATGAATTTGGACGAAGTGTAAATTTGCAGCAGTTTTGTGTGGTTATTACCCCTCATGAATTGAGGTTAATGGCTCAAATTCAAATCACGAGTTACAGGAGCATAAATCCAATTCATCGTGGCTGTTTATTTTCTGATTTTATTTGGGGATTTCACAATTCAATTCAGCAATTGAATTGCCCCATTCAATTTCACATTGAAGGCATGGGGCTCCTCCTCACCTATTTATAGGCAGCTCTGAGCCATTGTATGATACGCCATCAATTCGTCTAACATACAAGTTCTGAAATTTGTTTTTGAGAGAGAGGCGGACGTCTGTCAGTTCGCCAAGGCTACCAACGGTGGTGTTTCGGTGGTTAGTGGTACTAGCCGTTTTATCTTGGGACGAAGACGTCGGTTCATCCTACAACACCTACGGTAGGCGACGCATCTTTGTTAAGGAGAGTGTGGTTTCACACGACTCGGCACTGTTTGTATCTCTGTTTTTCCATTTCTGTTAATTTCCAGTTCGTTCATATTCATTGTCATAGGTTCATATATATCAATGGAAATTGTTCTTTGGAATCTGTGACTGCCACTACTATTTTCCCAACAAATATCAGATTTGGAAGGTTAATTTTGTGTTTGATTAGAACCTGGGTTTAGTTTTGTGTTTGATTGGAACCTGGGTTTGAAAATTATGATCTAAAAGAGAATTAACCACGCTTGTTTGGGTGGTGGTTGACAGTGTAGAGACCTAATGAGGTGGTGGGTGTTTGGCCTTTATTTTTGACGTAATATTTAGTCGGGATGGGGCGTTACTAGATACCAACGGAAGACTATGATCTAAATCAGAACCTCTAGAGATCCACCACCTCATTTACTTTGTGGGACAATGTAATTTAACTTCCAATTTCTTTGTGGTTGGTATCGAATTATCATTTCTCTCATGTTATGCTAATATGAAGATTAATTGAGTCAATCTTTTAATTATTAAATGATTTAATAATGCTTCTAAAAATTGGGATGTTACATTAATAATTAACTTAACACAATAAAATCCTAAGGTCTGGCAAAAAAAAAAGAAAAAAGAAAGTCTACCTGTATTTAACTTAAAAAATTAAAGAAATTATAATCAGATTCACTTAAAACAAAAATATTTAAAATTTCGAAGTTGGCTAATTATTTCATTATTAGTGACTTTTTTTTATATAAATATCTTCATTGATTTATGCTTTTCTAGTGTATCTAGAGAGGGGAAAAAACAAGTAACAAAGTGATAAATCTTCAAAAAGTCGATTTGAAACAAAGAAAATACTATCTCAACAAAATAGGATACTTTTATGGAGAAGAAAACGTTTGTTTCGATCTTGATGGTGGGAAGTTTAATTTTTGAGGATGTATACACAGAGACACATGTTTGGACATAGGATATAAAATCTATATGTACATTCATACGAGTATATATACACTAACTGATTAGTGGAGCTGTGGAGGCACAAGTTATATTGGACACCAAAGGTTGCCGGTTATTTATGTCGAGGAATTTAGTTTAGCATGTCATGTGATGATCATATGACATTTTTATCCTAAATCGTAACAGAATTTAAACAGAAGGTGTAGATGCAAAAATCCAAATGCATTAAGGAGGTAACATGTCTGAGTTTAAACAATGAAGCGGCAACTTGGATAGAGTGATAGTTGAAGGGGCTTAACGTAATTTACCCTTGAATATATGCATGAAAATAAGTAAATAACAACCAACCAAGCAAGCATGTCATCCCTCCCCGGTAAAGGAAAGCCTTACTCATTAAATTGCAATTAATCCAAAATCCTTACCGAATAATGTTTCAATGACTTTCGAAAAGAGAGCATGCAGTTTCTTCCTCACTGCATAAGCCTAGCGGCCCCAAACTCCTATCAAGAGAGAGAGATTGTCATGGCATCAAGTGATTTCTTTTAAAGGCCAACAAAGCGTAATCTTATCACTGTACAACAAAATCATAAAAAATGTACAACCAAAAAGAGAATAAGCAGTCCATAAAATTGTAAAAGGTATGACTCCAGTTTTACACGTATGGAAGTCGATTAGGTACTTAATGCTGTCTGAATAACTTGATTTTTTAGAAAAATGACGAAGAAACAAATATTTAAAGGATGAACAATTCAAATTATGAAAATAATATCTCCGATGGCTTTCATTTAAGAACCATTAGAGATCAAGCCTTTATTATTTTTTTGAACTCAAAACAAAGCTTAGGACAAGGTTTGAGTTTTAACTTAATATTTTTTAATTATATTCTTACTAACAATATGCAACGATACAAGTGGACTACTATCAAATTGTTGGTTTTTGGCTCGATTTCTTCGTTCGGAGCATCTATGGACCGGACCAAGGCTTCTCTGGTCCGGACCAAGCAATTCTGAGCAGAGTTTGGGAAGTTTCTGCACGCATGGTCCGGACCAAGGTTTTGGTGGTCCGGACCAAGGTCCGTGGTCCGGACGGGGAATTTGGTGGTCCGGACTACCGAGTCAGAATGGTCCAGAAACGTCTCAGCATCCCATGGTCCGGACGGGGATTTGGTGGTCCGGACCATGGCGACGGGAAATAAGATTATGGAAGATTTTTTTAGGGTTTTTTGGGGGCTTAAAAGCCCAATATGGTTATTTCTTGTTGGGCACTCATTTGTTTAGTATAAATACATGTATTATGCCTCTTTTGTTGGTGTGAGAGCAAATATTAGGGCATTGGGTTAGGGTTTTGAGGGAGTTGCCTTTGTTTTGGCTTTTGGTGAGTTTGGGTAGAAGATTTTCTGCAGAATTCTTCTTTGTAGCTCTTTTGAGCATTCGTTTTGTTAGTGAAGCCATTGATCGACTGCCCGTGGACTAGGCTTACATCCCAAAGTAAGGCCGAACCACGTAAATCATGTGTCTCTCTCTCTTTTCTTGTTTGTTTTCTCTCTCCTTCTCTCACGTTTGGTTTGGTTAATTGGGTTTACTTCTCAATTAGTTATTTGTTCTTCGAATCAATATTCAATATCATCAATTGTATTGGGTGTGGTTGAGTCTTGGGTGGCTTTCCGCACAACAAACTGGTATCAGAGCATAGGTTTCGACCTAGGCTTCGTTTTGTTCCGCTTGGTTCCGCTTTGGTTATTTGGATTTACTGTTTGGTGGTTATTGAATATTTTCAAGATGTCAAGATTCCGTAAAAGTTTGAAGGATGGTAAAAATCCGAAGGATGGTGATTCATCCTCCAAATGCGCTTCAAGTTTTTACGGGGCTTCAAGCTTGACCAATTATTTCGGGGCCAAGTTTGATGTTGAGAAGTTTGATGGCAAAAGTAATTTTGGCATGTGGCAATGCGGTTATGGATGTCTTGATCCAAAGATGAGTTGGATTTTGCCTTGGGAGACAAGCCTCGATAATTGTGATGAACAGAATGGGATCGGATCAACCGCCGACATGCGGTTTTATCAAAGTTGTGTCTCGCAAAAGATCGAAGTACTTTGTTATGCGGGAGACGAAGCGAAGATCTTTGGAAAAGGCTCGAGGATAAGTTCATGACCAAGAGCGTGGAGAATCGGCTCTACCTAAAGAAGAAGCTTTTCCGTTTCCAATACCGCGTGTAGTTCTTTAGCGAGCACTTGAATGATTTTAGTAAAAAAATACTTGCCGATCTTCGAATTTGGATGCCTCTATCCTTGATGAGGATAAGGCTTTGCTTTTGTTGAATTCTCTTCCTTCTACGTATGATCACTTATCCACTACTTTGTTATATGGTAAGGAAGAAATTCGGTATGAGGATGTGTGTAATGCTTTGACTAATAATGAGTATCGTATGAGAGATAAGCGGACCCATCAAGACACATCTGATCAGGCTTTGGTTGTGGGGAAAAATACTCGACCCCAATCGAGTAAAGTTCCCCATTTGCTAAACCAATGGGTGTCGTAATAGATGAGTGTGCCTCTTGTCACAACAAGGGTCATTGGAAGAGGGATTGTCCAATTTTGAAAATAAGGACACCAAATCCAATTATGCTTCGATAGGGATGATGATTTGGGTATTTCTTTGGTGTCTCACATGATCAAGCCACTCGATGGAGTCGCAGGTGGATTTTAGATTCGTTGTAGCTATCATACGTGTCCCAATAGGGATTGGTTTTCTGACTTGAAGCCGTTTGAGGGCGGTGATGTTCTTGTAGGTAATGGTCATACTTGCAAGACTTTGGGGATAGGCACAATCAGGTTGGTTATGCATGATGGACTTGTTTGGACTTTGGAAAACGTTCGGTATGTTCCGGATGTGAAATTTAATCTCATCTCTTTGGGTACTTTAGAGTCCGATGGCTTGGTGATCATTTTGAAGAATGAGACTCTAAAGGTTTGTATGGGCAATTTGGTTGTGATGGAGGCGTGAGGCGCAAGAAATTGTATTTTCTTGAGGAAGTATAGTTTTAGGTGAGGCGACCACGGGCGCTCATTATTGGGGAATCGATTTGGATACTACCGCTTTGGTGCACGAATGCTCAGATGAAGATTTGGAGAAGCAATTGGGGGTTGGTTTTGGTGAGCATTGTGTTTTGGGGAGGCAACTTGGAGTCAAGTTCGGCATGGCAGTCGACCACTTCTTTGAAAAGCTTGACTTTGTTTGGGGGTCTGCTTTTGATTTAGTTGTTTCTCTTGGAGGTACGTATCAATTTGGTTTGTTAGTCTCTTGTTCTTCTTTGCTATTGGATCTATCATTTGGATTTTGTTTATGGGTATTTGTTGCTGGTGGAGATAGATCGTTTGAAGACTAACTTAGGTTTCAACATGGAGTTGGGACATTGGTTTTGGATTTTGGGTACTGCAGATTTGGAGACATTGGTCTATGGGGTTGAGTTCGGAGATTCGGACTCAATCCACCTTGCACTTGTTTAATCACCCTTCGGGGTGTACGCGTCTTAGGACGCGGTTTGGAGCGGCTTGAAGATGGTTTGGTTGGTTTGCATCTTGGGCAGTTCTTGGTTTTGGTTTGGTTCATTTGGTTCTTTGTTGTTTTTGGTTTTTGGTTTGGCTATCGGGACTTGGAGTTTGAAGTTGTCGCAACTTGTCTTTTGTTTCAAGGTTGCTCAAGCTTCAAAATTTGTTGGGTTCGTTCCGGATGCTTGTTTTGGCTTGATCATCCGCAGTTTGGTAACTGTTTGGTTTTGGATTTGTTGAGGACTTGATTGCTTCCTTTGAGTTTTGGATTGTCCTCTTTTTGACTCTCTTTTGGGTTCGAGCTTGATGAGAGTTTGGTTTGTGGCGATTCGATTTGAATTCGGTTTGGCTTCGCTTGGTGCTTGGTTTTGGATATCTCGCCAAGGTGGAGATTTGTTGGTTTTTGGCTCGATTTCTTCGTTCGGAGCATCTATGGACCGGACCAAGGCTTCTCTGGTCCGGACCAAGCAATTCTGAGCAGTTTGGGAAGTTTCTGCACGCATGGTCCGGACCAAGGTTTTGGTGGTCGGACCAAGGTCCGTGGTCCTGACGGGAATTTGGTGGTCCTGGACTACCGAGTCGAATGGTCCAGAAACGTCTCAGCATCCCATGGTCCGGACGGGGATTTGGTGGTCCGGACCATGGCGACGGGAAATAAGATTATGGAAGGTTTTTTTAGGGTTTTTTGGGGGCTTAAAAGCCCAATATGGTTATTTCTTGTTGGGCACTCATTTGTTTAGTATAAATACATGTATTATGCCTCTTTTGTTGGTGTGAGAGCAAATATTAGGGCATTGGGTTAGGGTTTTGAGGGAGTTGCCTTTGTTTTGGCTTTTGGTGAGTTTGGGTAGAAGATTTTCTGCAGAATTCTTCTTTGTAGCTCTTTTGAGCATTCGTTTTGTTAGTGAAGCCATTGATCGACTGCCCGTGGACTAGGCTTACATCCCAAAGTAAGGCCGAACCACGTAAATCTGTGTGTCTCTCTCTCTTTTCTTGTTTGTTTTCTCTCTCCTTCTCTCACGTTTGGTTTGGTTAATTGGGTTTACTTCTCAATTAGTTATTTGTTCTTCGAATCAATATTCAATATCATCAATTGTATTGGGTGTGGTTGAGTCTTGGGTGGCTTTCCGCACAACACAAATAACGCCACCTCCCATTTCAAATCTTGGCTCCGCCACTTGTTTCAAGAATAACAAAAGTAAAGTTCAAAGAAATGGAAAGAGATAACAAGTTCAAGATTTCACCATTAACCGCCCCAGAATTGTTGCTAGCAAGACGAGCCTCTATATCCCCTCTACTGTGGTTGTCTGCAGTGTTTTCCAACTCCATACCTTCATTTTTCTTTATCTTCATTCCTTCATGGCAAACCGAAAATTGTTAATTAGGTGAATCATGCTAGCGTAAATTAGATTTTGGTGCATAATTAATTTGACCTTAGCAACCCAATAATTCTCTTAAATCGGGCGGCGAATTCAGCTGTAATTTAAATATTAGATATTGTTGGTTAATCCTTGATTTCAACAGGGATTAAACTTTAAGTCATAAATAAGCTGTCATATATAATACTTAACATTTTACATTTCAAGAAAAAATTTCGGATGTGCAGAAGCGCATTGAACTTAATTACAACCAAGTTCAGCTGCAAGATGCTGCGCAAAAATGGTAAATGTTTAAAGACGAATTACTCTATGCGCTAGCTATAAGAAGGGATTTAAACTAACACTAATTCTTTAGATTTTGGTCAAGTAGAAGTGCCAATAATTCATAAAACAAATAAGCGTCCAAACTTAGTCATTTATCAACTGCAATTAGCTTGGTTTGATCAAGAATCCATTTCATCCTAGTCAAGTCGGAGCACTTTCAATATTTTGAAGGGTTTTGAACCAATGCTTTCGTTACAATTAATTTGAATTTTGAAATGGTTTCAAGATTGAATTGATATGAAATGCACCGAATGTTGGTTCTCCTTCTTGCGGGCCTGATTTTTTCAGGGTTGTTTTTCATCTATTTGAGCCGAAATAAGATAAACACAAAAATTAGTCAAGAACGGACGCAAGGGCGGGTTAACCTAGACGACCAACCAACAAGTTTCAATTTTTTTTTAATTATAAATATAGTATAATAAACTTTAAGAAAATTTACAACTATATATAGGTTTCTCCGCCCAACTAAATGTCGCTAGAGTGTTCGCCCAACCCACACTTGAATTCTGCTTCCGTACGTCCCTAAAATCAGCCATAGAGAAAATTGCAAAATAAGTAGTAGACAGAGAGGAGATTAAGGAGACAAACTGGAATAGATAAATTCCTGCAGGAAGTTGAAGTTGTTTCCACTTTTGAATGAAGAAGGCGTTCCAGCCAATGTAGCCAAAGCATGAAATTTGGGATCAACTTCGTCGTCCCCATATGCCAACCAAGGGTTGCGTTTAAGCAGTTTTAGAGCAATGTCTGTACGACTCGGAACAATAAGAGTTAGCTAGGGGAATAGTTATTCAATTTTCTAAACTATTCTGTTCGTTAGTAACTAAAAAAGGAAAGGGCTAAAAACATCTCACTAAGCAGCTGTTGTTGAGGTTGGAAAAGTATATATATTAATTGTGTGAAATTTGTAAAATGTATGAAAGAATATTAAAATGTATAAAAAATTTATTGGAGAGTTGGTTTTTTTTTTTTGTGTGTGGTCATTTTCTTTCAAAAAGGACCCCCTTAATAATACCCTCTTGCCAAAATTCTTGTTTTGTTTTTTGACATGTGTGTTGTTACTAAATTGCATATATTTTTCAATTCATAATGTTCTATATGTACAAATTTTGTTTAATAGAAATAAGTAAAAGCTATCAGATAATATCAATATTACATATAAAAACAATATAAACTTAAAAATATAAATTATCTTTTGAGATGTTTAGAATAGTGAAAGTGAACACGAAACTTGGAACAGATGAATTAAAAAAAATGCTAGGTATACAGTCACCATGTCTAATTACAACTCCAAACCTCCTATGTGCTTTTCACTGTTTTATTGACAATGGTGTCCGGACGGTTTTATGCGCACTTTGACTTGTTCCTTTTCCGGTTTAGTTAAAGGCATGGAGACGATCCATGCCGAGACTAGGGAATTCACAAAAAAATTTCTTTTAGCTTGAGCCCAAGAATCGAACTCATACCTACCAACCAACTGTATAATAAAATGGATTTTTGTTAATATGTGCCCCTAAGACACATAATAATGTCCATTAAACGAGCCTAATTAAACCCACTTTTGTCAAAAATAGTAAAAGTAGTTTATTGCTGGTGTTTCAAACTTACATTTCCCATGCGAAAAAGATAAATAAATGAGTTAATGTAATCCTTATCATATGTCTATGAGGCACATGTTAACAAAATCCTTATAAAATTTACTTACCGTATAGTTGGCTATGTGTGAGCTGAAACAAAATTCTGAACTTCCGATCAAAATACTGAGCCCAACTCATGGTGTTGAGGTCCAGGTCCGTGAGCTCCATCAACCAGTCAACCATCTTCCTATCCCCACGCTCAGCAGCATAGAACAGAGCTGTCTCTTTCGAATGGGTATCCATATTGGGCAAAGCCTGGTTCTTCTGCACTAGCAGTTTCGCCACCTCAATGTTGCCGAATGCGGCCGCCCTGTGTAGGGCAGTCCGGCCGCCGTCGTCGCATATGGCGAGGTCATCCGACGACATCTTCTCCACTAATTTCTCCACAAAATCCTTTCCCCCAACCCTTTTAACGGCCACGATGAGCGCCGTTTCTGAGTCGACTGTAATGCGGGTCCTCACTGCATCTGGCTCTTTTCGTATGAATTTAACGGCGGTTTCCCAATCACCTTTGATTGCGGCTTTGTACAGTTCCAAATAATGGTACAACCTCCAGCGTTGCTCTGCAAAAGAAATTGTCGGTAATTGATAAAAAATAAGCAAACTGAAGTTTTAATGCTGCTAATCCTTTTCTCAATTACTATTACAGTGGTTCGAATTCCACGAAGGACAAACATTTCAAATGTAAGTGAACTTCAGGACTCCGTAATTATTCGTGGTATACTCAAGCTAGGCTAGACATTTGATTATAAAAAAAGGAAACAAATGAAGAAAGAGAGAAGAGGTTTCGAAATGGTATGGAACGAAATAAACTAGTATTTTTATTGATTTAGTTTAAACAGGTTACGAAGTTTAATTAGTTGAATAATTTTCATTAATGTCGCTTTTAAAAACTAAATTCCTTCACTTCTTTAACTTCAACAGATTAAAATGATTTTTTTTCCCTTAATCGACTCATAGAAGGACTTTACTCCATATTCGTAACATACGAAAAATAATTGTACTCCACTTTATTATATCCGTCCATCAGTCTTTTAAGTTTGTTATTGTGACCGACCCTAAATTTAACACCCGATATTTAAAAAAAAAAAAGTTATTTCCTTTATGAGATCTATTTTGATTTTTATTACCTGTAAAAATGGGATATTTCATATTTGTGTTGCCTTGTCTTGTAGAACTCCCTCCGTCTGGATTTGTTGGTCCGTTTTGGGAGTTTCAACTTTTTTTCCATTACTTTTTGTGTTTGTTGTTTTCACATCATCAAAAGTAATTTTTCTCTACTTTATCCTTTGACTTTTGAAAATGGACAAACATTTTTGGATTTGAAAAAGTATATTTGTGGACTAACAAATCCGGACGGAGGAAGTATTACTTTTTGTACTATTAATATATGATGGGCAGAGTTGTCATGCAGTCTTAGTGTCAATTAGAGAACTGTGTGTGTGCACAAGGAATAGGAGTCAGTGAGTGAGAGATTCAGAGATGCGTTTTAGAGTTGGAGGAAACCGTGAGTTAAGGAGCCATGGGCCAACCGATCAATACTGATATGATATCCCATTCGGACAAGATTTCAGTATGTTCTTAACGATGGTGATGCCTACATGTTTAACGGTGGTTTAACGGTGGTGATCTTAATTAAGGTATCGGAAGTATATAATATATACTCTAAATTTTCGGAGTGTTTCCTTTGTGGTCCTACCTTCAATTCAACAGTTTTAGCAATGGAATGAATAATAAAAAGCTCCAAATTCTCAATTTTTTGACCTAAAAGTAAATTTTTTTTAGTTCTGACAAAAAATAAACTGTTCTTTAAAATAGTAGAAAACAAATGCTTAACTCCGTTCCAAAAGACAGTCCAATCGGTAAAACAAGGACTTCAAAATGTATTTATAGCAAAAAAATATCAAAATTTTATTCACACAATAAAGATCATCAATAGCTACTGATATGTGAGAAAAAGTTTGAATTTTTTGACAAAGATGTATTTTTTTTTATTTTTTTTGAAATTCTCTTTTTATGGACCAAACTATCTTTCTTGAAACAAAGGGAGTAGATCTTAATAAATTACTTTTTGATCAAAACAACTCCTCTAATGGTTAAATAAAATTATTTTATTGAAAATAAGTCAGAGTTGATAGTTCTATTACTATTCAACATAAAAAAAAATGGTGAATTTTTAGATATAACGAAAAAAACCAATAATCTAGTTTAAACTTTTAAGCCAAAGCACTTAAAATAAATTTTCCCAACGGTGGAAAATAAAAAATAAAAAAAATCGGGCGCACTAACATGGTTTATTATTATTTCTTCCCATGAATCATAATTAAAATTTGAAGCAAACATTTTATTTATGATATAGCAAAACATGGCGTAAAAGTAAAAGAAGATGTCTTGCCCCTTCAATTTCATCTATGATATAATTCCCCAACCAGATCGTCGGAATGAAACAAACAAAAAAACTTTAAAGATGAAATAGAAGTTTATAAAAATATGAGGACCAAATTGAGATCTTCATGTAACTCAAAAGATGAAAATCAACCATTGAATAATATAGAACCAAAATTGAAACCTACCCTTAACTGTAGGTAATTAAAAACTAGATAAGCCTCATCTTAATTTACTGAGTTCCATTTTTATAAATGTTATTGCTTTATTTTACCAATGGTAGACATGGACCAATTACTCCATGGATTTAGAACACTGCCACGTGGTATACTAACACTCATATCCACCACATGTTATGTTGAATCACATAAAAATATGTAGTGGATATGGGTGTTGGGGCACCACTTGGCGGTGACCCAAAACTATGAAATAATTATCCGTAGACATGATCCAAATGCAGCTGAGAATAAGAAGAAAAAGGATCATAATTCAAATCTAATGAAGATAAAAAAAATCATTCCCTAGTCTACATTTTGGCTGCATCTATGATATAGTAAAATATGGCGTTTAAAGTAAAAGATGATATCTTACCCGCTCCAGCAATATGTTCCCAATCTTCCTTAGCAGTTTCAAAACTTCTCATCCCTAGACTCATTAATCTCTCGAGCCTATTCCGAATCCATTCCCGTACCAGATCGTCCGATCTTTTCCATGCCACGTATTCCTCGTTTTCCCTCTCCTCGTGAGTGGTGTTTCCGCCATTTGGACCATTGACACTCGTGGTCACCATTTTGGGCGGGGCTTTAACGGTGCCGTCAATGAAACCGAGCAAGCGTTCTCTGGTAATGACGTCCAACATTTTTTGTCTCCACTCAACGTACTTTTTGTTCCACTCAACGTAGTCCACCGTAGCTGGATGTCCAAGCACGTTGGGGACCAATTCCTCCACCTTTAAATCTTCAGGGTATGGGTACGGGTTTTGTTCACCAACCTCGTTGTGGACCGATTCCTCCACTATTTCATCCATAGGGGACAGGTCTTCGCGAAGATGTGCTGAGGGCGATTTGCTTGAAGAATCCATTGACGCGCGGAATCCAGCTGTATGACAAAACTCAAATTATTTTTTATATCATGGTAAAAATTGAACGAAGTGGAAAAAATGGAAGTCGTTAATCTTATGTTTTACCATATGATATCCATATCGTTTGTATTGTAAAAATCGCTATTTTTCATTATTTGTATTCCAAATGGTTCGTATACCAAGAAATACCTATCAACTTTCATTCGTATAAAACAAATTTTTTTTTGAAACTGGGGATGGCCGTGCTACCTGGCCGCCCCTCCACATAGCTCTGTCCCTAAACTTAAACTTAAGGTATAATTCAGATTGGTTTAGACAAGAGTCACTTCCTGGCGGCAGGATCGGTCGAAACCCAACAACTCAGAGAGCAAACTAAATCTCTCTTATGAAAACCCAAAATACTTTCAAATTCTATGACAAGTACTGGATTCAAGACTCTTACAAAACAAAAGCAATTATTGAAACACAACTTCAACGCACTCATTTGAGCAAAAAACAAAACCGAAAAGGTGATTCTTACTCTTCCGATCGCCCGGGCCAAATACACGAACCTTGGCTTCCAGTGAGGAGAGACAAACTGATCGCCGCGCAGAGAGAGAGAGAGAGAGAGAGAGAGAGAGAGAGAGAGAGAGAGAGAGAGAGAGAGAGAGAGAACAGATCAGTAGAAAACCACGAAAAATGAGTGAATTTAAAGAACTGAAAAGGTATACTTTTCAATGTTTTCATAGGCTAGTATTTGAATTTTTTTGGGGTAAATTTCACTTAACTACCCTGATACCCTGATTGTTTCTGACAACGAAAAAACCTCCCCTTAAATTTCTGAAATTGCACTACTGCCCTGCCAGTCTTGTCCCCTAACGGCTCGTTTGGATGACGTATTAGTTTGAGAGGGATTAAATAGTAAGGGGGGATAAAATAGTAGGGTGATTAAATAAGAAGGGTGGGTCCACATTGATGTGACAGTTAAGGAGGGAGGATTAAATAGTCCATGGTTTGGATGAGGGATAAAAAAGGAGGGATGAGGAGGGTAGATGATGTAAAAATCAGTCAAATGACTATTTTGTCCTTGTGAATGCCCATATTAAAATTTACATTTAAAAAATTATATAAATCCAAAAAATAATTATATAATACTTAATTTAATTATTTTATATAAATGAAGAATATTAAATATTACAAGTATATATATATATATTTGTTGTTTCTAATAAATAAAAAAACAATTTCATTATAGCTACTAGTTTTTAAAAAAAAAAAAATGATATGGGTCATAGTTTAGGGCTTGAAGGAATTGCCTAATAAAATAAAGGGGTATAAAGTGTAATTTTGGAACTCAATTAAAGCCCCAAACAGCAGGAGAGAGAGACACGTTTTTTTTTTCCTTTTTTCTTCTTCCTTTCTTCTCTTGTTCTTCCTTCTTCTTTCTTCTTCGATCTGAAGAACCCAGAAAGTCGACGGCAACGGCGGCCACTCCGGCGTCCAATCAGACGGCGACGGCGGTCAGCAAATCTAACCCAGATATGTTTTTTTTTTTTCCCTAATCATTTTTATTTTTCAAGATTCCTAGATCTTAAAATTTTGGGAATTTTTTTCTTCAAATTTGCTGGAAAATTATGGCTTCTGCTTGTGCTTGAAGCCTTGAACCCGAGGGGTATGTGGGTCATTTGGTCCGGATGATGAGAGCCCGATTAAACATAAGCACCCCCCCTTGTATTTAGTCGGGGGAAGGGGGATGAGGGGGAGGCGGGATTATTTAGTTGGGGAGGTGTTTTGGTGCTCCCAAACCTTGGATGAGGAGTGGGACCGGGATGAGGGAGGGAGGATGATTTAGTCGGGGGGGCCAAAAACCTCATCCAAACGGGCTGTAAGGTCTGCTAACGGAAAACGCAAAAGTACATTTTTCCTGCATCATTGACCTCCTACCGAGTTCTCTAAAAATAACAAATACCTCCTCGCAAACATTTACAGGTCGTCTCTTTCATGTCCGCACTCTCTTTTTCTCACTTTTAAAATATAGAAACTCATCCGCACGTAAATTAAAACCGGTACTATGGTATTCTCATATTTCGATCACTATTCTTATTACGTTAGGTTCTAATTCCAACACTAAAAATGGAAGGCTACTGAAATGAATGCAATAAGCAAATTGTTTGTTTTTTTACTAATACTGATAAAGTCTAAAATTTAATTTTGTTATCTAAACAGGTGTATCTATTGCTATAGATATGCCTATATGCGTTTGAGCTTCATAGTAGCAAAATAGAGGGTAGTTGTTTTTTGACACTGTAAATTGATCCTCTAACATCCCTTTTCTTTTTTTTTTGGGCTTGTATTACATATGGAAGTGATTTTGGCACTGACAGTACTCCCCAAATTGATCTTTGACACTCCCCTTTTAGAGTGTCATAATCAATTTCCTTTTTCATAAAACCATATATGCGCTCCTTCCTTAATCGGTTTATTACCATGTTGTACTCTTAAACAATTCTTGTCGTTATTTGCACAAAAAAATTGGAGCTTCAATTAAAAAGAAGGCCTAGCAACTTTAGTTCCATTTTATATGTGTCTACGCCTATGTACGCACATTGCTGATGTTATGCATTGGTCTTCTCAACTGTCTTGGCCATTCATTCCTTTAGAGCATTCTTATCAGAAACACCAAAAAAAACACCAAATTTAACCATAAAAACACCTTTCACAATTTAGCTAAAACTTAATTTTTAAATAAAAGCTCGTGTTCTTGGTTTCATTCGTTTAGAAAAAGATAGCGCTCCTATTGTAAAGATTGAGGAAAGAGAGATTATAAGATATACATTCTTAATTTGGTTGCGGATTTACTTCATTTTTTTATGAAAACCCAAAATAGTTTCAAAATATATAACAAGTACTGGATGCACGGCTCTTACAAAACAAAAGCAATGATTCAAACACAACTTTAATGCACTCATTTGAGCAAAAAAACAGAACCGAAAAGGTGATTCTTACTCTTTCGATCGCCCGGGCCAAAAATCAGAACCAGGGCTTCCAGTTAGGAGAGACGAACTGATCGCGCCCAGACAGACAGAGAGGGAGAGGGAGAGGGAGAGGGAGAGAGAGAGAGAGAACAGATCAGTAGAAAACCACGAAAAATGAGTAAATTTAAAGATGAGTAGCTTCTTCCACGTGTATCACGAGAACCGAAAAGGTGTACTTTTCAATGATTTCATAGGCAAGCATTTATCAATGGTAGACATGGACCAATTACTCCATGGATTTAGAACACTGCCACGTGGTATACTAACACTCATATCCACCACATATTATGTTGGATTACACAAAAAGGATCATAATTCAAATCTAATGAAGATAAAAAAATCATTCCCTAGTCTACATTTTGGCTGCATCTATGATATACTAAAATATGGCGTTTAAAGTAAAAGATGATATCTTACCCGCTCGAGCAATAGCTTCCCAAAGCCCTTTAGCAGTTCCATAGCTATTGAACACATAACTCATAAACCTCTCGAGCCTATTCAGAATCCATTTCCGTACCAGATCGTCCGATCTTTTCCATGCCACGTATTCCTCGTTTTCCCTCTCCTCGTGAGTGGTGTTGCCGCCCTTTGGACCATTGACACTCGTGGTCACCGTTTTGGGCGGGGCTTGAACGGTGCCGTCAATGAAACCGAACAAGCCTTCTCTAGTAATGACGTCCAACATTTTTTGTCTCCACTCAACATACTTTTTGTTCGACTCAACGTGGCTGCCCACTACGGAAAATGGATCTTGAAGCCGGTTGGGGACCAATTCCTCTATCTTTAAATGTTCAGGGTATGGGTACGGGTTTTGTTCGCCCTTGCTCAATCGAACCTCGTTGGGTACCAATTTCTCGGAGAGGTCTTCGCCATGATGCGCTGAGGGCGATTTGCTTGAAGAAGCCATTGACACGCGGAATCGAGTAGTACTAGTTTGAGAAAACTCAAGTTGTTATATATTCATATTATGGGACCCGCATCATGATTGTTTCTCACGACAATTCCATCCTTAGATACTAAGATAGGTATTTTTGTACTTGGCGCAATGTCATGGAAATTAAAAAGGAGCAACATTGGGCACCAGTTTATTGTCATTTTTATACAATCTCAAATTTAAGCCCTTGAATTATCATGTTTCCATGTAACAAATGCAAACACAAAGTAAGGAATAGAATCTTTGAACAAGCACGCAAGGTATTTTATTACCCGGAGATCCTCAATAGTTTCATATTCTTTATAGCAACGTCAACAATAAGGGTTCACATCAATGCCTTTCCGTTGGGCACCAGTATGTTTTACAGCTAAGATAAAAACAAACATATACATTGCTTTATAGCTAATAAAAGGATAAGTACATGCATTTCTCTATAGCTAAGACAGGGACAAGAATATCTTACGGACATATTTCACAGAACAAACATATTTAATAAGTACAAGACAAACAACTTGTACTATCACTTATGGAAAACAGAGAAATCACACAGTGTAATAATAGTTGTGATTCTTTTGTTTTCCACAAGTGGTAGTAAAAGTTGATAATCCAAAACATATAGTTCCACGAACATAGCTTAACAATAGAGCAAACATATGCATTGCTTTATAGATAAGATAAGAACAACCATGTACAGTGTTTTGTAGTTAAGACAATGACAGACATATCCATTGCTCTACAACTAAGACAATGACAAGAATATGTTACAAACATATCTCATGGGACAAACAACTTTAGGGTAAAGATTTGAGCATAACTTAAACAATACTGCAAGCATATGAAATTCTGGCTGTCAAGCTTTTGGGTAAAGATTTGAGCAGGGCTACAAGCTCCTCCGTCAAGCTTTAGGGTAAAAGGCTTGGCCCGGGCTAAAGGATCACAGACACACAGAACTTGGCATGGGTCTGCGCCCAAGTCTCCAAAGCCCGCGAAAGCCTTTGCCCAGGATGGACTGGGCTATCTCCGAACAGAACTTGGAATGGGCCTGAGGTCATGTCTTAAAGCCCGTTCTGGCAATTAGCCCAGCCCGTTTTCTCCCACTTAAAAGAACCTCGTCGTCCAATTACTGTCTTGATTTCTGTCTATTCGAGTTGGCCAAGATGAGCGAAGCGGAAGACGCCGTGCGCCGCCGTACAGCGGTGGCCGAGTACGCAAAAAGCTCCTCCAACACAAAGAACTCGAGTCCAGAGTCAAATCAGGTCCCCTCACATTTTAACTCCCGTACCCAAACCCTAGTTTAATAATCGACCTTCCCTCTGAAGCTCATCTCTAGGGTTTCGTTTGCCTCTTACTACGATCGAATCATATCAAAGAATGGTTCTTTAGTCGTCGAATTAATATGGTTTTCGTTTATCTGGAAGAAAGTGGTTCAATTTTGGTGCACATTCAACGCTGCGTTTGATTTTCCTGAAACATTCGAAGAAAGGAAAGGAAATTGTAAAATGAATTATTGGAGTGATCATGTCTTGCGTCTCTGTCTATACAGTTCTTAGTATTGAATTTCTAGTAAATATAATGTTAATTATCGACATTCTTTGAAATATTTGTTGTTTTCCGAGTCACTGCCTCGCCTCGCCTCGGGTTGTCAGTAAACTAGTGAGCTCGAGTTTTAAGCTGGTTTAGTGAGTGAGCCGAGCTTGAGTTAGTTGTAACTCGGCTGGTTTAGTGAATGAAAGGAGCTTGAACACCTCGATACTAAATGAGTTTAAAAGTCGAGCTAGACTAGTCTTTATGAACTGAGCTCGAGCAGTGCAGAGCTCGGCCCCTATGTAGCCCTAGTCGTTCTGAAGTTCCGCTCTGCGTTTAGGAATTTATTAGGTTTTATGTTTACTTGGATATTTTTGTGATTTTGATCATGGACAAATCTGAAATTTGCTAATTTTTGTTTACGTGCAGTGAGGGAGAGCTTGCGAGCTTCTAAGAAAGAGTTTAACAAGACAGAAGATGATTTGAAGTCGCTTCAGAGTGTTGGGCAGATAATCGGGGAAGTCCTTAGACCTCTTGACAATGAACGATGTAATTGCTCATATATTTTATTTCAGTTCTCTTTGCGGTGGAACTTGCTCGTGAATTCAGCTTTGAACTTTTCTAGTTTTATTGTGCCTTATACTTGATGCATGTCATGAAAAATATACGAACTAATAGAATAATTATGAGCTGCTCGTTTAATGCATCATTCATCATGTCATGTCATGTGATCTTGAGTTATTACATGGTAGATAACATCTCAACTGTGCTAAATCTATGTTGATTGGATTTACATACTTCTGCTTAAACGTACTTCTTTAACATTTTGACCATAAACGTGGATTGATTGATTGTTTGCGGTGTAATTAGTAATTGTCAAAGCAAGCAGTGGACCCAGGTATGTAGTCGGCTGTCGCAGTAATGTAGACAAGGAGAAACTGACTTCTGGAACGAGGGTGGTTCTTGATATGACAACACTCACAATCATGCGTGCTCTTCCGCGGGAAGTAAGTTGTCCTGGTTGATCTGTCCTAAGGCATTGCCATTTGGAAGTTTCTGTAATTCATGGCAATGCAAATTATTTAGTTTGTTATGCCCTTCCTTAAGTGAGCAAATTATACTGAAAATTGTCTTCCTTTACAGGTCGACCCTGTTGTTTATAATATGCTTCATGAAGATCCTGGAAACATCAGCTACTCGGCTGTTGGTGGCTTATCTGATCAAATCCGAGAACTCAGGGAATCTATTGAGTTACCTCTCATGAATCCTGAGCTCTTCCTTAGAGTTGGAATCAAACCTCCGAAGGTAGTTCTTTTGTTATTGATTATTATGTACTTATTATATATGTGGTGAAGGGCCTGCATTGTATTACTTTAAGCCCCAGCACTACAGGGATGGATGTACTTAAAGGTTTAACTGTTTCAGGGTGTTCTTCTTTATGGCCCCCCGGGTACTGGCAAAACTTTATTAGCTAGGGCTATTGCGAGCAATATAGATGCTAACTTTTTGAAGGTGAGAGTTTCTATGGTGCCTTGATATTGATTGTCCTTTCAATACGATTAGTTTCCCTGGGTTTGGTGGCTGTAACTTACACATCTACTGGTTACAGGTTGTTTCGAGTGCCATAATTGACAAATACATTGGTGAAAGTGCAAGGTTGATCAGAGAAATGTTTGGATATGCACGCGATCACCAAGTAAGAGGCTGTAGTAATTAGGATATTTCCTTTTTGTGGTAGTAGTTGTTAAAAAAGTGACTCTAGTAGTTTATTTTGTTTACCTAGCCTGTAGTAACTAGAATATTTCCTTCTTGTGATATCTCACTCGTTAAAAAACGTGAATCTGATGGTTTATTTTGTTTGCTTAGCCCTGCATCATTTTCATGGATGAGATAGATGCAATTGGTGGACGACGTTTTAGTGAGGGAACAAGTGCCGACCGTGAGATTCAAAGAACACTTATGGAGTTACTTAATCGACTTGATGGATTTGATCACTGGGAAGGTATTGAAAATTGTACCTCTTTCTATGGTGTTTGAAGTTTCTCGATGAGCTTGGGAAAGGAGTCGACCAACAATATCTCGATAACATACCCTATAATATTGGACTAAGGCGAATAACCCTCCAAAAGATCGGAAATTTAGATCGGGGGATAAAACCACACCCTTGAAGAAAGAGGAAGAAGAGCAATAGAGAGAACTTGAATTTAGTTTCATTCCGACAACATGTATCGAGAAGTCTTGATTATGTTGGCATCAAGAATTCAAGACTCTTAACGTACCTCTGGAAAGAACATCTGCATGGAAGTCAGAAGTGCTAGATGCTTCACCTAGTCTTTGAGTCCAGTTTATGGGAACTTTCTTTCATTGGCCTTCATCATTGAAATTGAGAAGTCAATATTATAGCACACGGTTGAAGCTCATGAAGCAGCTTTTGTACTCAATTTTGCATTATGGCCTCATGCAATAGGCAAGTATCTTTGGAGGATTTAAATAGTGTTGAGTATTTGATACCGCCACGACATCTCCCCATGAATTATAAGAAATGGTCGGGACTGTGGTCTATTATTATTCAACATAAAAAAATGGTGAATTTTTAGATATAAGCCTCTCTTGACTCATGTCATCAGGTGTTTGGACAAAAATTTATTGATTAAGGGTGTCAGTGAAACACACGTAAAAACCATAGGGGTTTATTGTTACTTCTTATACATGAGGGGTATCCTTCATTAAGAGTTAAGACACACCTCGGGGGTATTACTGAGATTTACCCGTAAATGTAGTCGTTTTAGATTTAAATTACTTACCTTAGGGCATCCACAGTGGGCTCTCAAAATGCCTCCTAAGCTTGGCTCCTAACATTTGCCTAGCCATGTCCTCAAGTATTGCCTTCAATGGGCTCCCCAAACAAGCTCCTAAGAGTGGCTCCTAAAATTGGCTCCTAGCACAATAGTTAAATTTATGTAGCCTTCTTGCTAACTCTAAGTGGGGCCAAAGTCTTTAATTCTTTTTTTAATATAAAAGCTTTGAAAAAGTTGCCGTTGGAAATCTTTCAAAAATCATGCAATTGAAGGTAAGTGCCTTTGGAAAAAAATTTTAGAAGATATATTAAGGATTTTGTTTTAAAAAAAGTGTCGTTGAATTCCATAGCCCTTTTCCATAAATATAGTTGTCTTTCATACAGTTTTGAATCAAAGGTTTCAACTTCAATTTTGAATCAAAGGTTTCAACTTCAATTTCCTATGAAAATCCATAAGCAAGAATACGACGCCTGTCAATTTTTGTATGGAAGAGCACCCCAAACGTCAACACAATCCTTCTTCCTAACAAAGTAGTCATCATATGCTTCAATAGCTGTCAAGATTCAAGAAATAACTCTTCTACGATCCGGTATCTTCTCTACGAAAGTAGTCACCGGATACGTCTGGATGAACTAACCACAGGTAGAAGGAAAAAATGTGCAATGTGAAGACATTAGTATTTGGAGGATGGTTTATTGGTTCAACGGTTGTACTGGAAAATAAATTTTTTTATGGACTGTTTGGAGTAGAAAGATGTGAATTCAATATGAAGAAACAAGTTCTATATAGTACTCATAGTAAAAAAGAGACGTTGGATTCTCCATTTGGGAGGATGCAAAAAATAAGGGATTTTCAATTTTGTAGCCGTTAGGCTTATCAATGTATGGGTCCCATAGTTTTAATTTTTTTTATTACAAAATAGAGAAGGATATTACTAGCCCATTGAGTGCACACATCCTCTCCAAATTTAACAAACTCTAGGAGTGAAAAGTGGACCCTAATTTTGCTTATGTGTACACCTTAGGATACAAGTTAGGAGCAATTTTTTGCTAGCCCACTGTGGATGCCCTTATAAATATGTTTACGCTATACTAGGAATATTTAACTCTCCTACTGCTAATATTTCAAGGTATTCTTGTCTTTTTCTACAATGTCAAAAAACAAAAAAATTGGAAAAGGCTACAATACACACCTCTTATTTTGGTGTATATGATACACACCCCTATAAAAATTACGAATTTCTTGTAAAAGTTACGATTTTTTTTATAAAAGCTACAATTTTTTTTGAAAAAGTTACAATTTTTTTTTTATAAAAGTTACGAGACACACCAAAATGTTATGAATCATAGAAAATGTTACGAATTATATTGCTGAAAAATTACGAAGAAAAAAAAAACATAGTCCGCATAGGGATGAGCCCAGTAAGGTCCCGGACTTGGGCAACCATAATAAAAACGTTTTAAAGTTATATTTAAGTATGATGAACTTTACCAAATTATTGCAAAGTACTTCTGTGGTTTCTTGGTCACCATATGCTGTTAAGATTAAGAGTAGCAGAGTTCAAATCTCATGCCCATTATTTTTTTGACTTTGCCTTTTTCAGGCCCCACTTATTTTTCTATGTTTGTGATTTATGGCTTGTTTTTTCCCCCTCTCGAGCCACATTATTACAAAAATCAAATTATGTAATTACTTTGTTACAAATTTTGCATGCAACAAACAAAATAGTAGTGATCTAAAAGTGATATGTTCTTACATTTGATTAAAATAAATTTTCCCAATGGTGGAAAATTTAAAAAAAAAAAATCGGGTGCACTAACATGGTTTATTATTATTTTTTTCACACGAATCATAATTAAAATTTGAAGCAAACATTTTATTTATGATATAGTAAAACATGCCGTAAAAGTAAAAGAAGATGTCTTGCCCCCTTCAATTTCATCTATGATATAATTCCCCAACCAGATCGTCAGAATGAAACAAACAAAAAAACTTTAAAGATGAAATTGAAGTTTATAAAAATATGAGGACCAAATTGAGATCTTCATGTAACTCTAAAGATGAAAATCAACCATTGAATAATATAGAACCAAATTGAAACCTACCCTTAACTGTAGGTAATTAAAAACTAGATAAGCCTCATCTTAATTTACTGAGTTCCATTTTTATAAATGTTCTTTGCTTTATTTTACCAATGGTAGACATGGACCAATTACTCCATGGATTTAGAACACTGCCACGTGGTATACTAACACTCATATCCACCACATGTTATGTTGAATCACATAAAAATATGTAGTGGATATGGGTGTGGTGGCACGTGAAGACTTTGCTGCGACCCAAAACTATGAAATAATTATCCGTAGACATGATCCAAATGCAGCTGAGAATAAGAAGAAAAAGGATCATAATTCAAATCTAATGAAGATAAAAAAAATCATTCCCTAGTCTACATTTTGGCTGCATCTATGATATAGTAAAATATGGCGTTTAAAGTAAAAGATGATATCTTACCCGCTCCAGCAATATGTTCCCAATCTTCCTTAGCAGTTTCAAAACTTCTCATCCCTAGACTCATTAATCTCTCGAGCCTATTCCGAATCCATTCCCGTACCAGATCGTCCGATCTTTTCCATGCCACGTATTCCTCGTTTTCCCTCTCCTCGTGAGTGGTGTTTCCGCCATTTGGACCATTGACACTCGTGGTCACCATTTTGGGCGGGGCTTTAACGGTGCCGTCAATGAAACCGAGCAAGCGTTCTCTGGTAATGACGTCCAACATTTTTTGTCTCCACTCAACGTACTTTTTGTTCCACTCAACGTAGTCCACCGTAGCTGGATGTCCAAGCACGTTGGGGACCAATTCCTCCACCTTTAAATCTTCAGGGTATGGGTACGGGTTTTGTTCACCAACCTCGTTGTGGACCGATTCCTCCACTATTTCATCCATAGGGGACAGGTCTTCGCGAAGATGTGCTGAGGGCGATTTGCTTGAAGAATCCATTGACGCGCGGAATCCAGCTGTATGACAAAACTCAAATTATTTTTTATATCATGGTAAAAATTGAACGAAGTGGAAAAAATGGAAGTCGTTAATCTTATGTTTTACCATATGATATCCATATCGTTTGTATTGTAAAAATCGCTATTTTTCATTATTTGTATTCCAAATGGTTCGTATACCAAGAAATACCTATCAACTTTCATTCGTATAAAACAAATTTTTTTTTGAAACTGGGGATGGCCGTGCTACCTGGCCGCCCCTCCACATAGCTCTGTCCCTAAACTTAAACTTAAGGTATAATTCAGATTGGTTTAGACAAGAGTCACTTCCTGGCGGCAGGATCGGTCGAAACCCAACAACTCAGAGAGCAAACTAAATCTCTCTTATGAAAACCCAAAATACTTTCAAATTCTATGACAAGTACTGGATTCAAGACTCTTACAAAACAAAAGCAATTATTGAAACACAACTTCAACGCACTCATTTGAGCAAAAAACAAAACCGAAAAGGTGATTCTTACTCTTCCGATCGCCCGGGCCAAATACAAACCTTGGCTTCCAGTGAGGAGAGACAAACTGATCGCCGCGCAGAGAGAGAGAGAGAGAGAGAGAGAGAGAGAGAGAGAGAGAGAGAGAGAGAGAGAGAGAGAGAGAACAGATCAGTAGAAAACCACGAAAAATGAGTGAATTTAAAGAACTGAAAAGGTATACTTTTCAATGTTTTCATAGGCTAGTATTTGAATTTTTTTTTTAGGGTAAATTTCACTTAACTACCCTGATACCCTGATTGTTTCTGACAACGAAAAAACCTCCCCTTAAATTTCTGAAATTGCACTACTGCCCTGCCAGTCTTGTCCCTAACGGCTCGTTTTGGATGACGTATTAGTTTGAGAGGATTAAATAGTAGTGGATAAAATAAGAGGTGATTAAATAAGAAGGGTGGGTCCACATTGATGTGCGATTAAGGAGGAGGATTAAATAGTCCATTGTTTGGATGAGGATAAAAGGAGGGATGAGGAGGGTAGATGATGTAAAAATCAGTCAAATGACTATTTTGTCCTTGTGAATGCCCATATTAAAATTTACATTTAAAAATTATATAAATCCAAAAATAATTATATAATACTTAATTTAATTATTTTATATAAATGAAGAATATTAAATATTACAAGTATATATATATATATTTGTTGTTTCTAATAAATAAAAAAACAATTTCATTATAGCTACTAGTTTTTAAAAAAAAAAAAAAAAAAATGATATGGGTCATAGTTTAGGGCTTGAAGGAATTGCCTAATAAAATAAAGGGGTATAAAGTGTAATTTTGGAACTCAATTAAAGCCCCAAACAGCAGGAGAGAGAGACACGTTTTTTTTTTCCTTTTTTCTTCTTCCTTTCTTCTCTTGTTCTTCCTTCTTCTTTCTTCTTCGATCTGAAGAACCCAGAAAGTCGACGGCAACGGCGGCCACTCCGGCGTCAATCAGACGGCGACGCGCGTCAAGAAATCTAACCCAGATATGTTTTTTTTTTTTTCCCTAATCATTTTTATTTTTCAAGATTCCTAGATCTTAAAATTTTGGGAATTTTTTTCTTCAAATTTGCTGGAAAATTATGGCTTCTGCTTGTGCTTGAAGCCTTGAACCCGAGGGGTATGTGGGTCATTTGGTCCGGGATGAGAGCCCTGATTAAACATAAGCACCCCCCCCCTGCTTGTATTTAGTCGGGGGGAAGGGGGATGAGGGGAGGCGGGATTATTTAGTTGGGGAGGTGTTTTGGTGCTCCCAAACCTTGAGGAGTGGGACCGGGATGAGGAGGGAGGATGATTTAGTCGGGGGGCCAAAAACCTCATCCAAACGGGCTGTAAGGTCTGCTAACGGAAAACGCAAAAGTACATTTTTCCTGCATCATTGACCTCCTACCGAGTTCTCTAAAAATAACAAATACCTCCTCGCAAACATTTACAGGTCGTCTCTTTCATGTCCGCACTCTCTTTTTCTCACTTTTAAAATATAGAAACTCATCCGCACGTAAATTAAAACCGGTACTATGGTATTCTCATATTTCGATCACTATTCTTATTACGTTAGGTTCTAATTCCAACACTAAAAATGGAAGGCTACTGAAATGAATGCAATAAGCAAATTGTTTGTTTTTTTACTAATACTGATAAAGTCTAAAATTTAATTTTGTTATCTAAACAGGTGTATCTATTGCTATAGATATGCCTATATGCGTTTGAGCTTCATAGTAGCAAAATAGAGGGTAGTTGTTTTTTGACACTGTAAATTGATCCTCTAACATCCCTTTTCTTTTTTTTTTTGGGCTTGTATTACATATGGAAGTGATTTTGGCACTGACAGTACTCCCCAAATTGATCTTTGACACTCCCCTTTTAGAGTGTCATAATCAATTTCCTTTTTCATAAAACCATATATGCGCTCCTTCCTTAATCGGTTTATTACCATGTTGTACTCTTAAACAATTCTTGTCGTTATTTGCACAAAAAAATTGGAGCTTCAATTAAAAAGAAGGCCTAGCAACTTTAGTTCCATTTTATATGTGTCTACGCCTATGTACGCACATTGCTGATGTTATGCATTGGTCTTCTCAACTGTCTTGGCCATTCATTCCTTTAGAGCATTCTTATCGAAACACCAAAAAACACCAAATTTAACCATAAAAACACCTTTCACAATTTAGCTAAAACTTAATTTTTAAATAAAAGCTCGTGTTCTTGGTTTCATTCGTTTAGAAAAAGATAGCGCTCTATTGTAAAGATTGAGGAAAGAGAGATTATAAGATATACATTCTTAATTTGGTTGGGATTTACTTCATTTTTTTATGAAAACCAAAATAGTTTCAAAATATATAACAAGTACTGGATGCACGGCTCTTACAAAACAAAAGCAATGATTCAAACACAACTTTAATGCACTCATTTGAGCAAAAAAACAGAACCGAAAAGGTGATTCTTACTCTTTCGATCGCCCGGGCCAAAAATCAGAACCAGGGCTTCCAGTTAGGAGAGACGAACTGATCGCGCCCAGACAGACAGAGAGGGAGAGGGAGAGGGAGAGGGAGAGAGAGAGAGAGAACAGATCAGTAGAAAACCACGAAAAATGAGTAAATTTAAAGATGAGTAGCTTCTTCCACGTGTATCACGAGAACCGAAAAGGTGTACTTTTCAATGATTTCATAGGCAAGCATTTATCACTTATTACTACCCTCATACCCTGATGTTTCTGACAACGACAAAAACCTCCCCTCAAATTTCTGAAATTGCACTACTTCCCCTGTCAGTCTTGTCCCCTACCCTAAGGTCTGCTAATGGAAAATGGAAAATGCAAAGCAGCAAAAGTACGTACGTAAATTAAAACCGGTACTATGGTATTTCCATATTTCGTTCACTATTCTTATTACGTTAGGTTCTAATTCCAATACTAAAAGTGGAAGGCTACTGAAATGAATGCAATAAGCAAATTGTTTGGTTTTTTACTAATAAGTAATAAAGTCTGAAATTTAATTTTGTTATCTAAAAAGGTGTATCTATTGCTATAGATATGCTTATATGCGTTTGAGCTTCATAGTTGCAAAATCCTGTAGTTGTTTTTTGACATTGTAAATTGATCCTCTAACATCTTTTTTTTCTTTTTTTTTTTCCCTTTTTGGCTTGTTTTACATATGGAAGTGATTTTGGCACTGACAAACCCAGGGCCGGCCCTGGGGTAAGCCCAGCAAGCCCCCGGGCTTGGGCAACCCACCCCGGCCGGGGCAAAAATAAATAAAAAAATTTGCGAAGATATACATATTATAATTTAATTATTCCAAGTCTAACTAAATGATAATGTCAGCAATGTTGGCGAGTGCACGCCTATTACAATGATTGGGCTGGGTTCAAGTCTCCAAGGAGTCATTTTCTTTTTGCACACCATCCATGTTTTTATAGTAAGTGTTTTTCTTTTGCCTCTCTAAGTTTATTTTAGTTTTAGTTTTATCTTTTCAAATTAAATTCACAAATATATAAATGTTGACAATAAATAAACAAAAATAATTTATTTCTACTCAACGAACTTTGATAAAAGAAGATTTAAAATAAATAATATTTATTGTTAAACTAGTATTTTTTTTACGAGAGTAAAGTTTTTTTTTTTATCAGACGAGAGTAAAGTTGATAACATGATTTCCACATCAAACTTTTGATAAAAAGATTTAAATTAGATAATCTTTAACTTTGATAAAAGAAGATTCAAAAGATTTAAAGTAGATAATCTTTAACTTTGATAAAAGAAGATTTGATAAAAAGATTTAAAGTAGATAATCTTTAACTTTGATAAAAGAAGATTCAAAAGATTTAAAGTAGATAATCTTTAACTTTGATAAAAGAAGATTTAAAAGTTTGATGTGGAAATCATGTTCTCAACTTTCGTTTTTTGTTATCAATTTTTTTTCAAAACTATAAACAAAATGTGTTTGGTAATTTATTTAAGTTTTTTTGTTTTTAAACGACCTAAAATAAGGGAAATCACCTTTTTGTGTTTTGAAAATTTTCAGCAATTTTGAGAACGTTTTTAATAAACGTAACAAAGTACCGCTCATACTTATGTTTTCTCTCACTAATCTTATTATCAACTTACTTTTTGTATAATATTTTTATAAAAGTTTATTTTAGTTAAATTACGAAACTACAATACCATATTTGATTTGTTTACCTTCTTGGATATATTAAAAACCAAAAAGAACTTGCTTCAAAAAATACAAGGAGAGGTTTTTTTTTAATCTGATCGTGTTAATCATAAAGCGTTATAACTGGGATTACATTTTGATTTTAATTTTTTGATGTAATTCAAGTTAAAAGAACAATGTGACGTAGATATATATATATATATATATATATATATATATATATATATATATATATATATATATTTATTTTTTTTTTTTTTTTTGACTTGTATGTTTTTTTTTTATGACTTCATATTAAGTGGGCAATCAAACTTGAGCCAGCCGCAACCCAAATATCAAAAAATGGCCAGACACTCCTCAAATTGATCTGACACTCCCCTTTAATTTGGTGTGCCATAATAATTTCCTTTTCATAAAACCATATATACGCTCCTTAATCGGTTTATTATCATGTTGTACTCTTAAAACAGTTCTTGTTGTTATTTGCACAAAAATCTTGGAGCTTCATTAAAAAAAAAAGGCCTAGCAGCTTTAATTCCATTTTATATGTATGTACGCCTATGTACGTATATGGCTTAAAAAAAATAAATGGATTTTTGAAGCTTCATCGTAACGAACATATTTGAAACCAATGTATTTATAATTTTTTATTTTAAACCCGGATGCGTTTGTGAAATATACATATAAATAACTTGGTCTTCATAAAGTATTCGTGATAAGGGGTTAGGCAATGCACGACATCACCCAAATGATGTCTTGTGAATGCTTGGGGATCCACATCACATGACGTTGCTGATGTTATGCATTGGTCTTCTCGACTGTCTTGGCCATTTGGGCATTCATTGCTGGGGTCTCATGCTCCCTATCCAGCTAGAACCACACAATTAGGGAAATCGGAAAACCTGGGGTACACCCCTTTTTGCACCGAAAATGCACCCCACGCCTTCGGGGACCGGCTTTTGGGTCCCACACGAGTGATCCGAACCGTTCATTATTCTTAAAACAAACAAAAAGTTAATTTTCATAACTAGCCCCCATAACTTAATTTTCCCATTAAGTATCATGTATGAGACTAGTCCCTAGCTATAGCTTAATTTTTAAATAAAAACCCGAGTTCTTGGTTTCATTCGTTTAGAAAAAGATAGCGCTCCTATTGTAAAGAGTGAGGAAAGAGAGATTATAAGATACATTCTTAATTTGGTTGCAAAGACCAATCTTTTTCTGATATATAGTTTCTGAAGAAATTATCTTTTTTTATTTATTTTTGGTGCCTTTCAATTGCTTCAATTTTATAACTGTATAGACAAATGTTGAGGGATCGACATCCTTTCCATTTCAGCTGGCAATATGATAGCAACACCTAGCCTATTTTAGAATTAAGGTCAAATATTATCTTGACTTTTAAAATTTAAAAAAACTACATCGTTTTGATTATCTAGTTAATTTATAAATACTTTTAGACTATAACAAAATGAAATAAATGCAACAATATAAGTAAAACATGAGAATATTCTATTGACACAAGTATTGAAAGTGGAATTAATTATAACCACAATTTCAGGTCATGAAATATATCATGATTTAAAATTCATTCCTGTTCCAGTTTGTTTTATAATCTTCCAGTGTTGCCTATACTAACATTGGAATCGCAAAATTCCAACTTTTTTTTTTCGAGTAGGACAGCAACCTCGAAAACCTTTTGTTTCAACATGATTGTTGTACCTTAAAAACATAAAACAAAAGCAAATAAATATAAGGAAAGCTTAGACAAAATGATTCGAGGACCCACAAAGGGAGAGAGGGGAGGGGAGGGAGTAGGGACAAAACAAAAATGATACATACACAACGGATGGCAACAACAGAAGGCCACAACGGCCCCAAAACGACGTCGTTTTGGGGCCCTACCCATTAAAAAAAAAAAAAAAAAAACAAAATTCATCCCGAAACTCTTCCTCTTCGACTGGAGGATGAACAAAGTACAAGTTCAGATGCTAGAGTCTGCAACTTGAAACTGTTCCTCTTCGACTGGAGGATGGACCCACCCATGCCCGAAACCAGTAAAACCGGGTCCAAATCGAACCCTTCTTCGTCGGAGTTTTTTCTATCGAAGCAACAACATCCTCCCAGCATAGCTCCGGCGTTGGGTTCGGGTCAAGTCCTGGAAAATGGTGGTGCTTTTAACTTTTGCAGCAGGAGAGGAGACTGCTCTTCTGAGGGTTTCCCAAATTGAAACTAAACCCTTGTTTTTGTGCAGTGGAGAGAGAGAGAGAGAGAGAGAGCTTCGAAGCTATACTCACGATTTGAAACTCTTCGGCGGTGGGGATCGTGGTTTCCCTCTGTCACGCTCGTCGGCAGTGGCGGTGGTGGGATTATCCGGGCTTGGAGTCGCCGGGCTTCGAGGCGGCTATCGTCGTCGGCTTCTCCCTATCTCTGTTACCCTGAAGGAAAGAAAGGGTTTCATCGTGAAAATGAATTTTGGGCTTTCTTTTTTTTTTTTTTTTTATGGACAGGGCCCCAAAACGACGTCGTTTTGGGGCCGTTGTGGCCTACCGTTGTGGCTAACCGTTGTGTACGTATCAGGATTCGGGACAAAACTGAATT
>JADGMU010001311.1:0-24469 GCA_016920895.1 Vaccinium myrtillus | reverse complement strand
TCAAAATCTACTTTCAAAATCTAACTTTAGTTTGTGCATGGAATGGTGGTGTTTTGTTTTCTATCATTCCTAGGATTTGTTTTCCCTGCGCAGATATTGGTCGATGCTGGTACGTGTTGGATGTGCCTGGCCCTGAATTCACTGGTCCAACAGTTGAGTTTTTCCTATTTATGTTTTGTGTGTTTAAACTGCATGCTATATATCGCTATCATGGGTTATGCTCGGATTCCACTATGTTTTCAGTGCCACACTAGAAACCGGTGCCATTGCAAGGTGGTGGGTCCCACGATAGGGTTCGTGGCGTTTGTGCTCACCGCGGTGGTTGAGTGGCCGGTTGGGGCGGTGGTGTACCTGTTCCGCCACGCCAAGGGTCGCCGCATCATGGCACAGCCCGCCCACGTGGTTTACCCTAGGGTGGCCAGGGCCTTCCCCATCTGAGATGTGTGTGTGTGTTTTACCCTTTTTGCAGCGATGGGATGATGTAGTACTGCTTTGGCTTTCTTGAGAGAACACTTGTTGTATTGTATGTTTGTTGTTTTTTATTACAAGCTTTCAAATGTAATGAAGAAGAAAACCTTATGGTGATTAGGGTTGGCAATGGGGACGGGGCGGGGCCGAAGACTACTATCCCCGTCCCCGAATCCCTCCCCCATCCCCGTCCCTGCCACGATCCCCAATGGGAATTTTTTTTTCCCCTCCATCCCCGCCCCAAACGGGGAACAGAGATCCAAATCTGTTCTCTTTAGTCTATTGGCTGGTGTGGGTAATGTTATGGCTACCTATTCAAATACAAGCTTTTAATTTGAGTGTTGTGTTAGAGGTTTTCATTTTAGTGTTGTGTTAGTGGTTTTCATTTATATCTGGCTTTCTGTAGAGAATCCCATTAGGGCTTGGGCACGTTCTCCAAGGTGGAGGGATGGGGCAATGGGTTCTCCTCAAGCATGGGAATAAAGCCTGGTCCGTTTTCGTTTGTGACAATGAGCTTATTCATGGTTGGGAACAGTTCTGCGATGATCATGAGGTTCAGGTTAATTATAAGGTTGTTATCGGTTGTGAGAGGCAATGGGTATTTGAGGTTTTTGTGCTTGACGATGCGAACATCAGTGTTGTATACCCTTGGTCAAGGGCTGATCATGGTTGGCAGACTCTTCTTCCGCTCCCAGGTTATACGATGAATTCCATCCATCGCAGATTTGAATTAGTTAGTAGTTTGGTTGGTCTGTTCTTAGATTGTTTAGTCATATGTTGCAGGAAACATTGTTAGTTCTTGCCTGCCTTCGGTAATGGAAAGGCAGCAGCTTGATTTGAAGTTCATGTTGGTGATTACACCCGATGCTGATTTCTTTACGGTATAGTTTGAAGGTTGTTGCTTTGTGTTGGTGTTTTTTTGGTGTTGTTATGGCTTACTGCAATTTTTGTTATATATAGGAGTTGCAGGATTGTGTGAGCCGATTGTTTGGTAATACTGGCCTGGAAGAAATCAAGATTAAGATGGGTACACATGCGTGGGTGATTCCCTTTGCTGACGGGAGGCTTGACAGTATTATTCTTGGACAATTTGTGGCAGTCTTGGA
The DNA here is from genome assembly GCA_016920895.1 of Vaccinium myrtillus. Classification (NCBI taxonomy): domain Eukaryota; kingdom Viridiplantae; phylum Streptophyta; class Magnoliopsida; order Ericales; family Ericaceae; genus Vaccinium; species Vaccinium myrtillus. The sequence goes on along the minus strand of JADGMU010001311.1, from coordinate 22,895 downwards.
ACTTGATGTGTTTGATTGTGTTTTAGTGGCTGTATCGCCGGCGCTGGAGCTGCAGGTGATAGTGTTTGGTAACGACAACGCGGAGAGAGTCTATCAATGGATTTCATATGCTCATCCAACCTAAAGGCATTGCTGTGATGGACCATTTTTTATTTAATTGCACCATTTGCTTAATCACTGAATTGTTGTTTATGTGAGGTTTATTTGCGGTGTGGGCTACGATGGATCGTTACGTTTATGGCCCTTTTTGTGCAAGCTTTCGTGCTGCATTAGGATTGATGTATGGCCGTCGTCTGGATAAATTTCTCCTTCGGGTTCGTTAATTTTGCGCTGTGTAAAAATTCAGTTGTTATGCACCAAGTATTTGCCTTCTGCTTATTATTTGCCTTCTGCTTATACCATGATGATTTTGCAATTCCTTGTGCTTGCTGAGTGTGGAATGGTTGCTTGATTAGTGTATAATTCTGACTTGGGTTTTGCTGCCATATGAAACATTTCTTAGTTCGAATGTTTTTTTAGCTAATCATAACTGTCCGATATAGAAGAACTTCGGTGTATTTTACGGTTGTACTTGTTGATGCTTTTCGGACTCACTCAAAAATATATTTTTAGCTTAATGAACGGTTCTTATTATTCGTATGAAATCCCGAGATGAGTCACACAACGCGACCTATGCCAACAGAAATGCCCATGTATCTAAACTGGATAGTTAACGGGCTAAATGGGAATGGATGAAGGAGGTGCTGTGGGGGGTCCTCAGTGTCCGGGTAGCTAAGGTCCAATGACTTCTAAAATAAGTAAAAAAAACAACACTCCTTCAAAAAAATATCTCGTTGGTTTGGTTTGGTGCCTATTAAATTTCTTTCTCCAGCTGGCATTTCCAAATTGGAAACGCTTGTAAAAACGAGTAAATTTAGTGTGTGCAAATAAGGTACGTTGCTCAACACATTTGGCCATCCAAAAGTGTATTGGAGGATTCGGATTTAGAGAGAAAAATAGGAGGGGGAGAGGAGAGAGAGTGAAAGGAGAGAGAATTTTAGACCAAATCATTGAATACGTATAAGTTTGATCCAATTCTATGAAAATGGTACATCGGATGCTACCCTTTCGATGCCAGATTTTTTTCAAATCGAGAAAAGATAGGCCTTCTTCACCCAATAAAGTGTTCAGAGCGCGCCGCAGCGTCAAATGTCGTTAATCGATTATTATGGGAAGAATTGGGCCTAATAGTTTAGAGATAAATAATTCATAAAATATGCATAATTCTATCAGAGTAAAACCGATGGGATTAGTCGAACTACGCCCGTCTTAATTTCCCTTGGCAAAAAAAAAAAAATACTAATGATCACGTTTGGAAAATTCAACTTCGTTTTTTTATTGTCTGATTTTTGGGTTTTTCAATTTTTTTAACTATTGTCAGAATGTATTTTTAATCTAGAACAAGTGTTTGAAAAAAATTGAACCGTCAAAACGGACAAATAAAAAAAAAACAGAGGGAGTATTACTTTAATATATGCTCCCTTCGTGCCTAATTAAGAGCCCCGGTTTCTCTCTCTTGCAATTTCCAAATCAAAGAATAAAATACTTCCGTATGTTATTTTTTTGTTTTTCTCGCATCAAATTAAATCACTCGATGTGTACTTTAATTTGACGCTAAAATATTCAACAAATGATACACGGAAGTACTTCATCTTTTGTTTTGAAAAATGGCACGACTTCTTGTAGTGGACTATTAATTTGAAACGGAGAGAATATTATAGTTTAACAAAAATAAAAGGGTGAAATTAAATTACTTATTCTTTTTTCACTCCCCTGTAAACGGCGATTATTTGCTTTTATGTCGTTTTAAAACTACTTGGCTTGTTTTTATTATTGTGGAAGGAACCTAAATTTGGTCTGCTCTCATTAATGGAGGTGGTTGGAGGCAGGTGGGTAGGGGCTTGCCGCCTATCAAAGAAAATGTCTATTTGCCCTCGATTAAATGGCGATTTGGTAAAGAGAGAGGTGTTGCGTCCCCCCTAATCTGCATTTCTCCACACGCGTTCGAGGTCGCCTTGCTTTGTTTTCCTTCAACTACCAGGTAACTCAATCTGCTCGCGCTAGGTCTGTGTTTTCTTCTTCGCCGGTTCACTTCCAGCAGTGAGATCCTGTCTTTGTGCTTATCTGTGCGTTGTTGATTGCTTTCTTCTTTGTGCTTGTACTTGTTTCCCTGGCCTATCTTAATTTTTTAACCAGTAACTCGTTTGGTTTTTTTTTTTCGGGCTTGCATGGTGTTTTCGGTTTCAAGTTTTGCCCGATGCAGTGTCGTGTTCGTGGGGAACTCTGTTTTGAATTAAAGATTGCAAAAGTGCTAACCATCTTTTGTTATTTTAAATAATTTTTCAATCTTTTATGTGTTAGGATTTCTAGCATTTGACAAGAGTGGCTTCAGTAGATGCATATATGAGGCCTGTGTGATGTGTTCGTGTATGGTTTGTTGTTTCTGTTAGGGAATACATCCATGCTAAGCGTTTTTTGCGTCTGCGTTTTTTATATGAACATATCCATAGGTGTTGGGTAAATGTCCATCCGTTATCCCTTTGTTCGGTGGGGTTACCAGCAGAGCTATTATTCTGGTAATAATGACGGCTTTTACCTTCTTTACACTGCTTCTGGTTCGCATGCCAAGGCAGTTGAGGTGATTAGAAATTCAGCAGAGGGCTTGGTCTATAAAGCTTGTGACTTCTTTGTGAGTGATTATGGAGAGATATTACCTCTTGGTTCTGTTCTGCGTTGGAAGCTGAGTGAGGATATGTCTGCCTGGTTGGACAGTGTTGTCTACCATTCGTTTGTGCGCTACAGTGTGGAAGGTATGATTAGTCTGCTTGCTTTGAAATTCAACGTTTTTGTTAATTAAAGCTAAGAAATAGGTGCAGTGCTGCCTCTGAATCTATGTTGTTATATCCAGGTGTGGCGAGGTGTTGGTATCTGCAAGAGGTTAAGCCAATTGACTGTGATCAGGTAATTTTTTTCTTAACGTGAATGGTGAACTGTAATTTTTTCCTTCACGTGAATGGTGAACTGTTTATTAGACATTGTTTGTTGCATTGATGTGTTTGATGGTTTAAAAAGTTGGTGCAATATTTCTTGGACACAGACATTGCCTCTTGCATTAAGGCTCACCTATGAATTCGACAACACTACGAAATGGATTGTCTTTAGGAACGGACCTAAGGCATGGCCGGTGGAGATTGTTGATAACAAGTTTGGGAGGGGTTGGCCTGAGTACCGCGGCGCTCATGGCTTGGACACAGGATATAAAATTATTCTGAGTTGCGAGCGCAGGTGGATCTTTAATACTATAATTTTCGATGAAAATGACACAGAGGTTCGTTATTACTGGACAAACCGCGGGTTTGGGCTGAAAAATCTGCATCCTCTTCCGGGTATGTTGATCTATCTTTGTGTACTTTACATTGTGTTAAATTGCAGATTATATTTTAGCAGCTCTAACATGTGCTGTGTTTGTGATGGGTTTGTTTTATTTGTAACTAGGCGGCCTTCGTACTGCTTGTTTGCCTTCGAATCTAGAAAAACAAATTACTCCGCTCAAGTTTGGTGTTATATATGGACCTCGGGTTGACCTCCTAAGGGTATCAAATATATTGCACTAATTATTTTCCTCGACAATTTGATATCATTGGATCATTAATGCTGTTGTGTGTCTTGTAGAAGTTTGAAGATCGCTTGGGACGCTTTGTGGAGTTCTTTCAGCTCCCAGAAATTGTTGTTAAGATGGCGCAGAAAACGTGGACAATTACCATTGAGAATATGCGGCTTCAGCCTTTGGCATTTCAGGAATTTATTGGTGCTCTTGGGTTGGAGTACTTTGATTACATTGTTGTAGCTGTCTCACCTGCTTTTGAGCTTCAAGTTGTGGTCATCGGAACGGGAGAACATCAGGAGAGGCACTGTGAATGGATGAAGCTTTAGAAGGACCTTACTCTGGAAGTGAAATTCTATAAAGTTCACTTGAATTCAGTCTTGTGTTTTGCAAGATATGGGAAATCATTTTGTTTTGTACAACTTTTAAGACTTTAGTTTAGTAGTTAAATTAAGGAATTTTTTGTTTGGGATTGTGGCCTAGCAGGTATGCTAGGCAACAATCTGTGTAATAACGTTTCTGTTGTGTTTGTTCTTACAACTTCGTTATGCACGTAGTTACTACCTTTTGGCAGCCCGTGGAAAAAAAATCGTGCTTAGTTTTTCACTGTGCTGTGGTGTCTTTAAAGCTTCCTTATTATTTCATTGTTTAGGGGCCAATGTGTCAAATAGCCACTACATGGTTGTAGAGAGCTGCCCACAGAGTGGGGAAATTAGGAGCAGCCATTTTTCTTTTAATGCCGGGCGAGCGAATTATGTGTGTGTAAGTGTAACTACATTAACCTGCTCTGCCCAGCAGAATATATAAGAGTTCTGTCATCATCTTTCTGTCCTTTCGACTTCCAATTGTAATTAATAGATTATAGTGATTCTATTTGTCTTGATTTTTACGTATAAGTTTCTGAATTTTGGTAGGTTTTTTTTATAGCTGGAATGATTTTGCAAAGGTATAGAAATCTTGGGTTCTCAATGGGATGGCAATTCACCCAAATTAGTGAATCATGATTGTATTTGTACTGTATGTTGTATCACTTTTTCGGGGATCAAACAGTCGAGCGACCATTATTGTTGGTTGGTCATTCCATTCATGTTGATCAACCATTGCCTTGTGAGTTTTGGGTTTATTTGAGCATTACTTCCATATTTCTGGAATGTGCCTAGGTGGTTAACTTCTTTTGTTTATGTTTTGAAGAAAGAAAAAATGGGTAAAAGAACTTTAACTATGCTATGCTTGGACAAGAGACACCTTAGATTATTTATTTTATACCACTGCAGTTAATGATAAACTCTTCATATGTAATTTATAGTTCAACATGTGAGATTTAAATTGAATTGCATTCAATATTAGTGAATCATGTTTTGTTTTGAGTTTGCAAGCTTTTAGAGTTGTATCAAAGAGATTTTTTCGGAGGATATGTTATGGAATGAGCCTACCCACCCACCATTTGTTTATGTTTTGAAGTTGGGTAAAAGGACTTCAATTCATGTCGATCTACCATTATTTAGTTTTACCACTGGTTTAATTTTAGAAGGCTCTTCGTGCCAATTTATAGTTCGAGGACATGACTCAATTGAGAAAAGAGAGAGAGAAAGAGAGAGAGAGAGAGACAGAGATGGGAAGAATAAATACAGTAGTTTTTCGTTGTCTTTTGTTAAGCCTTGCGTGGAAATGTGTTTACCAAAGCAAATACCCGAAGTCGGAAATCTCAAATCTACCCGAGACTTGAACACAGAGTCCCTCGGTGTGTAGCAGCAGGAAAAGAGCTTTACGGTTGAAATGCAACCGAATTCAGCGTATTGAAAAGAAGTCGTACCACTGGGAGGTCATTAACTTCAAAGCAATTGAGCTTATGGCAAAGTCAATTCTGGGCTTTCAAAAATGTCTAAATCACCTTTTGTCAAAGTCAGAAAGTGATTTCAATATTATTTGAATATCTTCAATTTTTTTTGGGATTTATTAGTCCTATTCAATCTCACCTACTCTAGAATTATATGTAAACCTTGACAACAAAGATCTACCATTGGTTTACAACTCTAAAGTAACCACAACAGTAAGGGTAAGCCAACCACCTCTACTAGCACTTAAGTGAGAGAAATCAAGTTTACTTTCCTGTTCACTTTTCAAAAGAGCGAAATCCAAAAAATTAAGAAAGTGTAGAAATAAAACAAAATACCTGAGGATGTGTGTGTGTGTGTTTGTATGGGTGTGTGAAAGAGAGAGAGAGAGAGAGAGAGTTAACGTTAAATAAGATTTCATGTGGAAAACTTTTGCTTGCAAGTGTGTCATGAAAGACCAACGGACCACAAAGAATTCTAACCAGAGAACAACATTATTCAGATTTCTTAGGACTCACTGAATGGTTGATAAGAGGCTGAGTGTTGCAGCAAACCAAGTGTGTAAGTGGTCTGATGTAGGAAGACATACAAGGGTTCAAACAGGGGTGCATATCCAAGCTAAACCATGGATTCTAAACTTAAAAGGCTTCACACACACCTAACAAATACCCAGCGTAATCATGCATAAAATAGATGTGACATGGAAAGCTGCGATCAACTAATGCCTGCTTGCTAAAGATCTAAGGTGGGAGAGAAATTAATAGCAAGCAAAGAAATTCATGCAAGCCAAAACCGCTAGCTAGCTAATTCACCGCAGAGTAGAATAAACCTACTAAATAGTCAGAGAAAGTTTTATTCTATTGTCAAGAGTACATAGAACCCATCAGACCACAAATCTCAGACACTTCTTTGGCTCTGAATGGATGTTACCATAACAGTAAAGGTAAGCCAACCACCTCTATTAGCACTTAAGTGAGAGAAATAAAGTTCACTTTCCTGTTTACAGAATTGATGGGATGTCTTGTGCCAAAAGGTGGTTTAACACAGCATTAAGAGTTGTACCACTTGCCTTTGCATCATTACTTTAGCAATTTTGGATACCACTGCCATGCAAAATCTTGCTTAATGCTGGCTGCTGAATTGACTTGTCTATACGCAGCAAATGATGATCTCCTTCAGCCTTAATCACAAACCAAACAGCTACTCCATCCTCCATTACTCGTTGGTCATGACAGCTTCCATCACAGTAGATTAACTTAGACAACAGTACTGCAAAATGGAAGGAAAAGGGTGCTCATCAACCATTTCCACTGCATAAACCAAGGAGCACAGAGCAGCTGGAGCTCTACAGTTTATCTCCCTCGCACTGGTAAAACTATTTACTTTTTATATTTTCCACTTGCCTTGTTTAGCCTCCATTACGTACCGGTACAGATGTTTAAACTTCTTATGTGTATATTAGGCTACAATGTCAACCGGTGATCCATTTGTTAGGATCTACTTTGAGAGTCATGAACCAAAGCATAAAGCAGAGGGTGGACTGTTCTATTTACACACTGCAGGTGGGAAATCAGACCTTGCAGGTGTATCCGCACGCCAATGCTCAGAAAATTTAACGTACGAAGCAAATCCAGCCTTTGTAAAAAAATATTTAGGGATATATCCAATGGGATCAGTTAGAGAATGGGAACGCAAGGATGATTTCACCAGGTGGCTAGATTCTATTATCTACTACTCTTTCCTCACAAGCAACGACCAAGGTATTTCTTTTTCATCTAAAAAATCATCCTATGTTCTGTTATACAGATGAAACACTTTACGTTTTGTGATCATTAATTTTTGTATGCTTTACATGTTACAAGTCTTAACCCTTCTGTTGTCAAAACTTAGGAGTGAATGAACCATGGTTTGTCAAAGAAATCCCAGCTCCAAATGGTTATCAACTAACGGTACTTATTTCAGTTAAGGATGATCTTATCAAACAGTATCCAATCAAAAGCATCAAATTAACTACCCCATATTTGTGAAACTCAGGGTGTGCCTATTGGATTTGAACAATTCTTCAATCAGGAATGTGGTTCCTTTTGGATCCTGTTAAAGAGTGGGAGTAAGGTTTGGCCGGTGCGCATAATAAATAACAACTTTCGGGACAATTGGTCTTCCTTCTTGAAGGCCCACGATGTTGAGCCTAATTTCAAGATAGTATTTGGCTGCCACCAAAAGTGGATATTCGATGTGTATGTGTTGAATGGCAGTTTGGCAAGGGTTATGCAGCGCTGGAATACAGAGACAAATTTTAACCAACATCTGTCCGCTACTGATTGTAAGACGATCACTAAATTACAGTTTTATATTTGGTTATTCGTGATTCAACAGTTTTTTTTACTCTTGATTTGCTAATTTAGCACCTTTGTTTCCTATTTTTTTCGTCGTATGGCGCATAGATATCACAAAGACTTCTTGTATTCCCTACACCATGCTAACACAATTCAGTACAAAACAGTTTGGCTGCATGTGCTTATCAGAGAACCATATCAAGAGGGTAATTCCTAACTTTTTCCCTTCAGGTGCAACAAGAGCTTAAATCCTATCAACCTCTTTTTCATTTACATGATTTTAGGTATTTGAGCAAAACTTGAATCAAATTCTACGAGACGGTGAACTAAAGAAGATAGTGCTGAAAACTGGTCGTCGAGAGTGGCATGTTCCCGTTAGGCATGGTGGAATTGCAAATCGCTGCTTCACGCAATTTTTATATGAGCACAACCTATCAGAGCTAGACTTCATATTTGTTGGTGTCTCACAAACTGGTATTCTTCAGATTATAGTGTTCGCAAGACATGGAGGTGAAAGAATGCTCGAATGGTACCATCACACAATTGGTTCCTCCTAGGCTGAAATCTAATATCAAAGATTATAAATTGTGTGTTTTGACTTTAATATTTTGATCTGTAATATATTCGGGTAGGTAGATAGCTATTTGCACTTTGGGTCTGTAATATATTCGGGCAGCTGAAGGATTAGCGCTAGACTGAGTTCCAAGATCAGAACGAAGATCATTGCAACTTTTCACGTTTCCGTTTTCGTGTCTGGTGTAATCAAACACATGGATAGGTGTTATCATTTTGGCTTTCTAATATATAAACTACTGGCATGGATGACTATTATCATTTGCGGTCTGTAATATATACAGCACACGGGTGCGTACTCACTAAACATGGAAGTATGTTTACGTTTTTTTAGCTGTCCGGTCAAGTTCAGCCTTCTTTAATCAATATCATTCAGGTCTCAAAATCAAATCTTTAATTTGGTTACAGATTTAGAAGAAGCACTCTAAATCTTGGTCCAACAAAATCATACATTGATCTACCTTAGATTCGTTTTCAGAACAGCTGTGAATGGAATCAACTGGGAAAGAACAGAATATATATCTGTTCCATGAGATAAGACCATAGCAATTTGCAAGAACAGCTTCTTCGCATATTCAAGCGCATGTATAAAATGTGTATCCATTAACACACTTACTCACTCACACGAGAGCACTAGATGAATCTAAACTGCATTAGGAGTTACGAATGACCATTTATATATACTTGGTTACCAGTTCAAACTATCAAATCCGCACTTTGTTGTTGGTTTCTTGGCATTCTGCAGGGCACGAGCTCACATGGGAACCAAAAATAGAGTGCACCTACACTATTAATGAACATCTATACTTGCCTACCAGTTAATTTATGCAATATTAATGAACGTCTGTGCATTCAACGCTCCATCAGTTAATTTTAGGGCAGCCAAGAGGTACTAAATTTTATGTATGTTGGTTCTGCTAGGGCAGTGCCTCACCACACTGACAATCGAAATTGAAAGGACCTAATTAGAAGAACGGAACAAAAACGGAGAGCTACAAATTGGACTGAATTTCAAGGCAAAGATTGATCCTATTGGGGGAAGGAATACTCACGTGGCGAACCAAGCTGTCTAAGAAGACCAATAAGTTAGGTAGCAAAATGATCAAAAAAACAAAGGAAATCCCGGACTGCAATTCGTCGGTCCACTGGAACATTTTTTGCCACATTCGCCTATGCATCAGATTGGCTGTTACAAATCTTATTTCACAGACACCCATAGAGGATAAATCGCTATTTAAAGCATGAATAACTCATAAATAAATATGTATATTTAGTCATTCAATTGAGGGCTATTTAAAGCTACACTTGATTACTTGTTTCTTTACCTGCCAGTGGGGCTTGCTCTTACTTCCTGCCTGACATCGGTTGTTTGCTAGGCAAATTGCGTTGCCCAAGGAGCATTAGTTGCTGCAAGTGTTCCATGTCAAATCTGCTTGCTGCACTGCTTAATTACCACACTTATTGGCCAAGTGCTTTTAGATTTTGAAAACAACTGCAGCTTGTGGTTAAGCCTTCACAGCACACTGCTGCCTCAGACGCAGCCTTTGATCTTTCGTCCAAACGTGATCAGCTTATCAATTATCTGGTAAGTTCAAAACAAAATGGATGATCATAGTCAAGGCTTTCAGATTACATGTCATTGTAACCAACGCTAGCTTGCATATTATCATTGGTGGAATCTTGCAAATGACACACCATTACACTAATGCTTTCTACTTCTGCTAGAACAGAACAATATATCACTATTGATCAACACTTGCTTTGTTTTAGACCACATCTGTGATCGTAGCTCATGGTTTGAGTTTACGACTTTATGTGTGATTGAAATTTATTTCACCACAGAGAACTCGTATTCATGGTGCATATAAAGTTTGTGTGTAACAAAGAGGATCTGATTTACCCATCTTAGTGCTGCAAATAGAGAAGCCAATCTAAAGAAATCAGTCATTTATATAGTGCAGCATCGACGATAGGATGTAACACGAAATACTAGATAAATCAAGCCATTTACCTTGGCAGGCTGGATTAGGCATGCTAAGGAATTAGCTTTGACAGGAAGGATTTTCTGCTCTTAGTGTCCACGCATATTTATTTACGCTATGCAGAAACTTTGTTAAATACTGCGTTAGTTGGCTTTACTTAGTTAGGTAACGAAGTTGACACATTACATGCACCTTACAGAATACTTCAACAATTTAGTTAGCAAATACAGTGGTATCGAGTATATGCCTCCAATTGTCAGCTCACAACTCTTGTTCTTATTCATATATCCTCTTCTACACTTACCAAGACCTTCAGTAATGTTTTAATAACTAGCGTTTGGGGTTTCATATTATGCAAGATCTTTGTTCGATGTCGCAACGCAAGCGGCCTCCATACTCTGAGCGGTCACAGGAAGAGAGGGATAAAATTAACACAAAGCGGAGAGAAACTGCCCTAAAAAAAAAACAAAATGAGGAGGCATTGATCCCAGTTTTGGTTCAGCAGCATGAGGGTTCTCAAAGATTTCATGCCTTCCTTACACATGGAGAATCAGAATCCGACCATCAAGAAATCAATGTCAATCCCTCGAGCATGGACTTCGCAGACAATATGGTTTCCATGGGTAGGCATATTTCCATTTACCATACTTAAAGAGTATCCATACACATTTATAGCATATTCTAATTTATTAAATGCTTGATTTTGTTCGATCGTTTGGCTGTATATTTTTAAAATAGGTTCAAGTTCGGCTGAGTCAATTCCGCATGAAGATGAACCATGTATAAATTCTTCTATTTCAATATATATTTTTTAATATTTTGTTGCCCTGTCACACATAATTAATTTTGTGCCTCGGTCCTTGTTTATCATGTAGGTTTGCTCTACAACGTATCAGTAGGTGCGAATAGAACTTGGCTTCAATAAATAACAATTACTTACACTTAATTGCTCATTCAGCGCCATGCATTTCTATTGCAGGGGTAGCTTCTGGTACCTTGATGTCCTTTCCAAAGATACACATTCGAAGTGTGCCGTGTCACGCTTATGTATTGCCAGAAGTGCCTGCATGCCATCTTTGCTTGGCAAAAAGATTTCCTTATGAACCACCAGGCTTTTGCTGCGCCAAGGGAGATGTATCTTTGTATCCAGTGGCTGTTTCTGATCAACTAAAAGATTTGTTCACCGGTTCGACCCCAGAATATGCACATTTTAGGCAATTTGTTAGGCCATTCAACGATGCCTTTGCTTTCACGTCGGTAAAAGTGATACTTGATAAGAAGTATGCAAACAAGAGTAATGGTATCTTCACATATCGTGCTCAGGGTCCATTGTGCCATTATATTCATAACCTTTACCCGTCTGGGTCTGCACCACCATCGTTTTTGCAACTATATTTTTATGACACAGAGGCAGAAGTTAATAACAGAAGAGCCTTTGCCACTAAATTGCAGCCGGCTACCGTAGAAAAAGTGATAGGGGCACTTGATTTGAATCCATATTCAATATTTTTTCGCAGTTTGAGGACAGTGCCTAATCTAGATACTTTTGCGATTGAGTTGAAAGCGAATCCTCGAATGGGCGACTCTACTTATTCAACGCCTACAGTGAGTCAAGTTGCAGCTCTTTGGTCAGACAACGCCGATGGAACAAATTCAAGTGAGCGAGATATTGTTGTCCACCAGCATAATGGCTATCAACAGCAGATTCGATATCGATATGGTTGTTACGATGCTCTCCAGTATCCACTATTATTTCCAAGGGGAGAACCAGGATGGCACCAAGGAATTACAAAAACAAAAAACCGCAGTCAATCACAAGCCCAAGAGAGAGTTCTGCCATCGCATTCACGATCTGCAGAGGAGCTAATAATAAATGAGGCTGCAGGTATACTTTCATTATTGAATTCCCATATTAAGTACTGAGCCCCCTCAAATAATTACACTGACTTATTTTAAAACAATGCCCAGTGTATGACGAAAACGCAGGTAAGGAAAATATGGTGTCATGCAGAGAATTCTACGCTTATCGATTTCAAATTCGGCCATCAATCAATTCGATCCTCTTAGAGTCTGGACGGCTGCTGCAGCAGTTTGTGGTAGACATGTATGTGAAGATAGAAACCTCAAGGTTAGATTTCTTTCGAACAAACCAGAAAGAAATCCGAGCAGACCTATATCAAGGCATTGTAGATAGCATCAACCAAGGTGAGACGCAAGGCTCAAATATCGGAAAACGAATTGTCTTGCCATCGTCCTTCATTGGAGGCCCACGAGACATGCGAAAACGCTACATGGATGCTATGGCTCTTGTGGAAAAGTATGGGAAACCAGATATATTTCTAACCATGACGTGCAACCCAAAGTGGACTGAAATAACTCAGGAACTAAAGAGTTTTGAGGAAGCACAGAACAGGCCAGATTTGGTTGCCAGAGTCTTTAGAAGCAAATTTGAGCAGTTACGGAGAGAGGTGATTAAAGAAGAGCTTTTTGGACCAGTTGCAGCATACACGTTTGTTATTGAATTCCAAAAAAGAGGGCTTCCACATGTCCACATGCTACTCATACTGAAAAAAGCATACAAAATAAACACGGTTGAGAAATTCGATGCTTTTATATCAGCAGAGCTACCAGACAAAAATAAACAGCCACATCTTTATGCAATGGTTCTAAAACATATGATGCATGGACCTTGTGGAACATTAAACTTAAATAACGTTTGCATGGAAAATAAAAAATGCAAGGATCACTTTCCAAGAGGATTGGTGGAAGAAACAATGATTGCTGCAAATGGATATCCAGTTTACAAGCGAACTATGCATACTGAACCTGTTGAAGTTCGGGGGCACTTACTAGACAATGCATGGGTTGTTCCATACAATCCTTATTTATTAGCTATGTTTGACTGCCATATTAATGTTGAGGTTTGTTCTACAATTAAGGCGGTGAAGTATTTATATAAGTATATCTACAAAGGACACGATAAAGTGAGTTACAGACTAATAAGTACAACACCAGATGATGTTATTGACGAAATAGAGCAATTTCAATCCGCAAGGTGGGTGTCACCACCTGAAGCAATATGGAGAATATATAGATTTTCTATTCATGAAATGAATCCAGCAGTTATAAGTTTGCAGTTACATTTAGAAGGGTGCCAAATGATTAGTTTCAAAAAACAAACTGACCTACGCACCATAACTGACAATGATGTGTACTCACGGACAATGCTAACGCAGTTCTTTTGGATGAATAATTGCAACAAACCAGCCAAAGAAAAAAACCTCTTGTATCGAAATTTCCCTGAACAATTTGTATGGAACAAACAGACAAGAGTATGGAAACTACGAGAACGTGGGGATGTAATAGGGAGAATTATAACAGCAAATCCAGCCGAGGGTGAGAGATATTATTTGAGAATGCTATTAAATCATGTGCCGGCCCCTACATCATACTCTCATTTAAAAACACTGCATAACATTACATATGACACTTTTAGACAAGCAGCAGTTGCACATGGATTATTAGAAACAGATAATAGCAGCGATGCATGCATGCAAGAGGCATCTGCCTACCAAATGCCATCTTCCTTAAGGCAACTGTTTTGCATGATACTTGTGTACTGTGGTGCATTAAATCCAACGGAATTATTTTTAAAGTACGAAGAAGAAATGGTCGATGATTATATTTCATTGCAAAAAATTACTAAAGAAATGGCTCGGCAAGCATTACTCAATGCATTAAACTCAGAGTTGGAATCAATGGGCAAAAATCTCAACCACTACGGGCTATCAGATCTGATTGCAGACAGCAGCAGCAAAAGTGCGACCTATAAGGAAATCGAAGATGAAATGGATTTCGTTGTGAGCGACGGCGACCTAGATAGTGTTTCCCTTTTGAATGAATATCAGCTTGCTGCATTTAAGGCTATAACAAACGCAGTTTGCGAAGGCAAAAGCATGGCTTTCTTTATCGATGGACCTGGAGGGACAGGAAAGACTTTTTTGTACCGAGCAATATTGGCAACTGTAAGATCTCAAAAAAAGATTGCATTGGCTACAGCCAGTTCAGGAGTTGCTGCATCAATCTTGCCAAATGGTCGAACAGCGCACTCAAGATTCAAAATACCAATAGGTGGTGACGAAAAAATCGCCTGCAATGTAGGAAAGCAATCGGGCCTCGCAAAGCTGTTGAGAGATACAGCTCTGATTATTTAGGATGAAGCATCCATGGCGAAAAAACAGTCAATTGAGGCAGTAGATGATTTATTACGCGATCTAACAGGAAATGACACATTATTTGGCGGTAAAATTATGGTATTGGGAGGAGATTTTCGGCAAGTTCTACCTGTTATACCTAAAGGAACAAAAGAAGATTGTATGAACGCAAGTCTAATTCGTTCTTATATTTGGCCATCGCTTACTAAATTCAGGTTAGAACAAAATATGCGCGCTAGGGCAGACCCAAATTTTAGTGACTTCATCCTTCGCGTTGGTGATGGAGTTGAACCTGAAAATGCAAAGGGTCAAGTGACAATACCCGATTCATTGATTATCAAACCAACAACAACACAGCCTAACCTGGATGATTTAATAAGTTTTGTGTTCCCAAATTTTACAACGAATGCACCCGACTCGCTCTCCATTACAGATTCAGCAATTTTAACCCCAAAGAATAGCGCTGTGGATGAAATTAATGACACAATGATGAGTAAATTTCCAGGCGAAGAAAATATCTACTTTAGTTTTAATGAGACCACGGATAGCAGCCAACAAGGATTATACATTGATTTTCTTAATTCAATCTGTCCTGTTGGAATGCCAGCGCATCGGTTGGTGTTGAAGAAGAATTGCCCAATAGTGCTCCTAAGAAACATAAATCCATCAAAAGGATTATGTAATGGTACTAGGTTAATCTGCTTGGACTTTCAACCGCATTTAATTTGTGCTCAAATTGATGTGGGTGAGAAAAAGGGTGACGTAGTTTTCATACCAAGAATTACTCTGCAGCCAAGTGATCCTCAACTTTACCCGGTGGAATTTTCGCGTCGTCAATTTCCAATCCGAGTTTGCTTCGCCATGACAATAAATAAATCACAGGGTCAAACGCTTAATACAGTCGGTGTATATTTACCGGAACCTGTGTTTTCTCATGGCCAACTCTATGTGGCCTTATCTCGAGCAACTACTGCAGCTAAAATTAGGGTACACATTGTTCAGTCAGATCTTGATCCGTTGACAACTTGTTTCGCTCTTAATATCGTGTACAGAGAGTTGCTAGATGAGGCTCATTGTGTCTAAAAAATTTATGGCCAGTATCACACGGTCATGTTTGATGTATAAATTGGTCCATGAAATCCTTGCTTATACCAGAAAAACCTGGTATCTATGCACTGAATGCTGCAATTAAACCCAGATGCTCCGAGAGAAGCACCTGCGAAGCAACGCCCCAGTAGAAGACCTCGTCCACAACAACCAGACGCAAAAAATACTCTACCAAAGAGCAGGAAAAAGAGTACAACAAGCAGTAGAAGAAGCAACAGCAAACAAAGCACCTACCAACCTGTAATGGCACTTAAGTAAGAGATGAAGTTCGCTTTTCTATGTATGAATTGGATGTGATGTTTTGTGCAAAAGAAGGTTCAGCAAGCCATTGAGAGTTGCACCACATGGCTGTGCATCATTACTTTCAGGGTTTTGATACCACTGCCATGCAAAATCACCCTTAATGTTGGCTGCTGAACTGACTTGACTAGCCCCAAGTTCTGATGGTTGACTTTAGCCTTAATCACACAACTTGCTTTTTCAATTAAGCTTTGCGCAAAATACCAACTACTCTATCCTCCATCACTTATCAGTTATGACAGCTTCCCTTGCATTGAATTCTCTAAAAAAAAAATGTAAAACTACTTACCTAAGCAGGCCTCTCCTTCATTTGCACTGCAAACAGAGGTAACTATACTAAGCAGTGGGAGCTCTCCTATTTCAGCAACTAAATCTGGTAAAGCACTCTACTTCTATTTTTAGTGTTTATTTTTTAAAACCCCTCTTGCACACCAGGCATGCTTGAACTTATTATCTATATTTTGTGATAGAATGGCAACAAGCGATCCATTTGTGAGGGTCTACTTTGAGAACCATGACCCAGAGCTTCACATAGAGGGTGGGTTGTTCTACTTGCACACTGCTAGCAATCAATCTCACCTTGCAGCTGTATCAACAGGTATGGAACCAGCAAATCTAACATATGAGGCGTCTCCTGATTTCGTAGCAGCGTATTCAGAGGTCTACCCCATAGGCCATACTTTGGTATGGGATAATAAGGATAGTTTTTCTGCATGGTTAGATTCTCTTATCTACTACTCCTTCCTTCTCAGCAGTGACCAAGGTATGTATGCTTTTCAAGCCTAGAAAATCCCTATCTACAATTAATTATATCAAAAAAATTAACATACAGGATATAGTATTGCTTATCTAAGTCCCTTTGTTATTAAATCTTAGGGATTAACCGACCATGGTTTGTTAAAGAAATCCCAGCACCAAATGCTTATCAGCTGACGGTGGGTATTTAGCTCTGTGTTTCCATAGTAAGCTAATATTCCTTCACAAAAGACAGGAGAAGTTACAGTTGTTAGTGTAACACAGGGTGTGCCTATTGGATTTGAACGATTCTTCAACGAAGAATATGACACTTTTTGGATCTTACTAAAGAGTGGCAACAGAGTGTGGCCAGTGCGCGTAATTAACAACAACTTTCGAGACAACTGGTCTTCGTTCTTAAAGGACCACGGAGTCGGGCCAAATTTCAAGATAGTATTCGGGTGCTATAAAAAGTGGATATTCGATGTCTATGTGTTGAACACCAGCTTAGAAAGGGTTATGCAGCGCTGGAACATAGGAGGAAATTTTTTAGAGCAGCTGATCCCTGAGCACTGTAAGGCTATTAGCTAAACGCCAATGCATATATTCGAATATTCTTATTTAGTGCTTATATTTATTGAATACTCAATCGTTAATGCCGCAGGCATGACAGAAACTTCCTGTGTCCCGTACACCATGCTAACAGAATTTCGTTTCAAACATTTTGGTTGCATTTGCATATCTAAGGATCAAACAAAACGGGTAATTGCTACTTATTTATTTAACTCTTGCTAAACACTTCTACAATAGCATTACCAGTGTCCATTTGATTCAGGTTTTTGAGCAAAATCTGAATCAACTTCTGCGAGATGGTGAACTTAGGAAGGTGGTGCTCAAGACTGGACCTCGGGAGTGGCATATTCCTCTTACGCATTCATCAATCAGCCATCGCATCTTCGATAAGTTTCTGTATGAGCACAGCCTGCGCCAAGGAGATTTTATATTTGTTGGTGTCTCACAAATTGGTGTTCTTCAAATCATTGTGTTTGCAAGGCATGGGGGTGAAAGAATGCGATATTGGTATCACTGAAGAACAAGCGATGGACTGAGCCCATTGTCAAAATGAAGAACATTACAGCTTATCTAATTTCTGTTTTGGTGTCTGGTATAATCAGGCACAGGCATAAATAGTATCATTTTGGCTTTGTAATATATAGAACTCAAGCATGGATTTCTGTTATCATTTTGGGCCTGTAATATATGAAGTACACAGGTGTGTGCTCGGTAGACATGCAAACATGGTTTCGTTTTGTAGCTGCTCTATAAAGTTCAGCTTTCTGTAATCGTTATCACATGCGTGTCAAACTCAAAATTTCAATTTGATTACGGATTCAAAGAGGTGACACTCTAAATCTTGATCCAGCAAAATCATGCATTGATCCAAAATAGTTTAGCTTCCACAACAACTATATAAGAAACAAACTACCTAAAAATAAAGTAGTTGGCGTTCCAGTTGCGCTAATTGTATACCTGTTCCCTGAAATACGATGACAAAACTTTGCAAGAAAAGAACCTTCTCAGGTTCAAACGCATATATCTTCCATCTAGACAAACCAACAATGTTAAGATTGCATTTGTAACACAAAACCATGCACAGCCTGTTCACAGTAATATTGTTGCATCATCTAAACAATGGAACAGCACACTTGTACTGTGAACCTAAGTTAACGCTTATGTAAGATTCTAGCCTAGGAAAAACCAACCTTTTATACTAGACGAAAAAATATTTCCAACGAAACCATGCCAACCAAGGTTTGCCTAAACAGATGTAAAACCAAATTAATTCCAGCAACAACCAAAGTTTCTATCTACTTGAGTACTTACCTTGGTAACTGAACACTTGCTGCGAAGAGCTGTAACATAACAGAGCTGGTGGTTGATTTCTGCAAAAAAAATCGAGTAGATTTTATCCCCCAGCTGTAATTGCACAGTAATAAATGCTGAGGCATTTATCAGTGTTATATAAACCAAGGAATAGCTTACCAAATCCCACGCCTTTGTATCTTCTCAAACCACCGCCAGAGACAAGCACAGGCTCGGCTTCATTGTTCGTCCGTAAGTTTTTCTTTAACAATAGCTATAGTTATTCTTCTAAGATTTCCTGAGTCCAGGCATAAATACAACATTCCCTGCATTGATACAATATCTCAGATTTATTAGTTATGCGTTTAGGTTGAGCCCATGTATGTATAGTTACAAAATGACAATGTTATCTGCAGAAGAGAGAATGCACAGAAGGTGCTTGTTAAAATGACAGTAGCATAGCTGCAGTGCATGCAACACCAAAAACAATTCCACTCAATAACCATGTTCACTTGAACTCGTACCAGAAAAATAATGACACGCCAACTTGAGTGTCAATATTTGTGTACTTAGGCTAAGCATTTGCAAAGTCAAAAAATTATAACTATTTTGCTTGATAGACTCAAAAAAAACTTCTGAATATACACGCTATAGGTTCCAGATGTCTAGCCACATTTGCCCTGTCCAAGACATTACCTTGGCAAGCAAGCGCTATACTATTCAGGTCATGGTTGTCGAAAAGGGCATGCCACGAACAGCATCCAAAAACGCAAAACCTTATCAGCGTATTCTACTTCAGGATGCTAAGGTACAACTCCTAACCGTATTCACTGCCTACTCTACTCATCACATGGAATAAACAACAAGGTCTAAAAATATAATGCTCCGCAGGGGACCAAAATTCAAGGCACAATCTTTGGAGAGGACATAGCTATTCTAAGCAACACCCTCAAAATGTTTCAGACATATGCGATAAGCAATGCGATGGTAGATAGGCTTGATTCACACCATCGATTTGTGGAGCACTGCTTCCAACTCAAGATTAGTGCCAGAACACCGATACAAGCAAAGCTCATTGATGGCCTTACTATTCGCACCCTGAAATTTAGCTTTACTCCTATAGCAGATGTTGCAGCCATTGAAGATGTGGAAGCTAAGATTGGTAAGCTACACAACAACTTGTTTGTCATAAGCACAGCTAATTGCATAAACTACACCTTCTAACCAACATTTAAACAGATATGATCTTTGCAATTCTTGAGGTTGGCCCCAAAAAACCTGCCGGAAAGACAATGGTTGCAGATCTGCGAATCATAGATCAGGGGTACTTTGTTAGCCATTTCGTTCTTTGTATTCAGTGTTTAATCAAATTAACTGAAAACTTGCTCTCCTATCAAACAGATTAGTCCCAACTAATGTTACTCTCTGGGACCAGTTTAGCGACACCGAAGCAGCAGCGATGTCAAGTCTGCCCGGTCCATTTCCAATTGCAATTGCATATCGCCTGAAACTCGCATCAAAATATGGTATTTAAATATTTAGCTAATACAAATTAAAGTTTGTCTCTGCCCAGAATATTTAACTCCTCTGTTGGTGTTTTGCTCCTTAATTCTGGTCCTTGGTTGAGTTTGTGATGTCTTAATTCTATGATATTTATGGCGCTATATTCAATTCATCTAAGTTTCTAATAACGTACAGCTGTGATCTATAGTATCTACACAAAGAACTAAACAACAACTGCAGATTACCATATGAAACACTCCTTTCCAAAATTTACTATGATATTCTGACTATTTAGAGTAATTTACATACTTAGGTACCAATCTTGGTACAAGGAATTCATCCACTTTCATCTTCAATCCACCGATCCCAGAGGCAGCTGCTCTACAAGCTTGGTAAATTCGCAACTCATAAATATTAGATTTCGTGTGTCAAGTATCACCGGCAACAAAAACTGCTACGCAGGTGCAAAGCAAATGCAACTGCTATCAAAGAACTTCCAACAGAGTGTGCCTCGAGGTACCGAACAACCAAACAAATAGCTCCACCTGATAACAAGCTTGTAAAGATTGCAAACATCCCTGCTTCGGTTGCAAAGGTACACTGAAAAAACAGTATCACTTCTCTGCAATCTTTCTATGAGTAATGAACCTAACTTAATGGTTAAACATGCAGCCGGTGTACATAGGGGTGAGAGGAACAGTCCAGCTTGTCGACTTCAACCAAAAATTTGTCTATGTGGCTTGCTCAGTATGCAACCGAGGCACAAATGCGACCGGAGATGGAGAGTTTTCATGCAACCACTGCGACCAGACTGTGCAGCCAATCACAAGGTTATCTCATTCCACCATCATATATTAATCCATGTGTTATCTATAAAAGCTTATCATCAGCTTATCTGGTCACTCAAATAGTTATATCATTTGGGGACTCTAAAATACCTTACAAATGGTAAGAATCTTTAACCACCATAACAAAACTTAAACTTGTTAGTATGTCTCAGTATTTGATGTTAAGGTTCACACGAGTTCGAAGACAAAAATTGGAAGAGAATAGTGTTGGTAATATAGATGCAGAAAATATGATTCCAGGTGATGAAAATAGTGTTTCTACGGTGCTGAAACTGTAATTAGGTGCTCGAAGTGCCATTTTAAGACTGGAAACCTGCTGTAATTGTGATCTTAATTCAGAAATTTAGCTTTTGGGATGCTGGAAATAACTTACCAAAGCTGAAACTGTGTAATGGTGCACGGACTAAGTGTAACATACTAGGATCAGGTTGCGCTTACTAGAAATAGGTACTAAAGTATTTGAACTATGAACTCCTTTCTCTCATGCGTTACAAACTAACAGTTAATTACTTCCAAACTGCCAATGTACTTCAAATAAGAATTCTTTTGTTAAATGTGACAAGGGAAAGAAGTCATACCATCGTGCAACCCAACAATGCCCTCTTTTGGTGGTGTATAGTACAAGGAAAAATTCCTAGCTTACGATAACCTCATCATAGTATGGCAGATTATTATTGCACTGCAGTTGTATGTGTAAAAGTGGTGTGGAGTCGGTGCCTCTCATATGCTCATCCCTTGTTTGGTGTCTTGGGAGCTTTGGAGATTGGACCTATCTTCATATTCAGTGACTTAGATCTTCCTGGTGGAGTATTGGGACTTCTACAATCTTGGAGAAGCATATAAAACTGCCGGTTCAATCTAAGGACTAGCTAAATTGGTCCGAGAGAATTTAGCTGTCTACTTTTTCAAAGCATTGCATAACCATTTTCTAAAATCTATGCAGGGTCAAATTTGAAGTAGAGATCAAGGACCCAACTGGCCAAATTTCTGCTGCCATTTTTTCAGAACAAATTGAAGAGTTCTACAAAATTACCTCTGCTGAAATTATAGACAACATTCTTGACGTAAGCACTAATAGCCTATGTTCAAATGTTGTTGACTGTAAACACCCTAACAAATGTGTCTCTCTCAGGACTTCCTACAGTTGCCTATGATGGAGAAACTGAATGAGATGAGGCACTGCAGGGCAAATCTCAAAGTCTACAACTACAGCTATGGAGCAATTAATCAGTGTAAATTCAACGTAGTTTCGATCTTCCATGACACTGCGGAGTCAATTACAGATGCACCCCGCAATCCAGAGCTACTCCCTCCAACAACACCAATGAAGAAAGCAAAAATAAGCAACTATTCAGAGTCATCTTCACCAAAACACAACCAGAAACAAGACTCGGATGAAAGTGAAGCGATGGAAGATACCTCCGACTATGAAGACACAGATGGTCCCTCCAAGAAAAATGACTAGGAACAAGAGAATGGCGTTTTTTGGGTGGACAAAACTTTGCAAATCCTTTTCCACCACTATTTCCTATTTACTTCAAGCAGCCAGCTATAGGCTTATTCCTATGTTAAGTTGTAATGTTAAATCTTTGTAGGACCGTGCCGGATGTCACAGTGTGGAAGCTTAACTATCGGAAATTTTGGCAAAACCCTTCCAAAGAGAAACTTCTACAGTGAATTAAACCACTTATAAAGTACCGAGTTAATTGTCTATTTCCATCAATCTTTTCTGCGCAATCACTTTAGTTTTCAATTTCTATGCCATTGATAGTTTTTCTCTTTCTACCCTTTCAAAAAGTGCAATCTGATTTAAATATGCGATCAAGCCTAAAGCCTTTGTAGTTGCGTCATTGTGCAAAGTCGTGGTAGAAATAACTTACACTTTCCTGAATTCACTGCTTTGCAAGCACTGGAGTCAACAAGAATGGTTAGCATTTCTTGATATGCAGGATTTTA